>PVIR01043735.1:0-11580 GCA_004026965.1 Petromus typicus
TTTTTCATATTTAGATGTCTAACCCACTTTGATTTCAATTTGGTGAATGGTGAAAGACATAGGTCCCATTTTAGTTTATGGGAAGTGGAAACCCAGTTTTTCAGCATCTTTTATGAAAAAGGCTATCTTTCCTCCATTGAGTCTCCTTTGCCAAAGAGGAGGTGGCTTAGTATGTCAAAAATTTTCAGTAAAAGAAAATAGTTGTTACTGTTTCTTACTCTCTGGCTCATTTGTCATTTGTAACTTCTTCCCTCTTATCCTCATGTCCCTCGAGTAAATTTTTGCCTCTGTAATTTAGGGATGAGATATTCATGTAGAATGCTGTAGCTTTCTTCTAATTCTAAGAAAAGATGGCTTCTGGACTCACCAGGCATCTTTCCACCTTCTAATGAGGAAATTTAGCATGATTGATTCTTCTCCTTTAAGGCATTAAAGATTCTATTTGTTCCTTTCCAAGCATCTACCAATAAAAGAGCAGCATATTCTCAGGGAAGTTAATGACTAATTTTGTTCTGGTATATCAAAGAAAGATTTGAGTGGAAAGGTTTTGTGATCCCTCTTCCCAGTTTTCTTCCCCCAGGAGCCCAAAGAATTTATTCAGTGCCACACATCCCATTCAGAAACAAAGTACCCCCTCAGGGTCCACCACAGTATCGAAGAGGAGGACTTGCTTCTCCTCTCCGGTCCCCAAAATGTGTGTCACGGGTTATGAAGGCCAGACCTCTTCTGCTCGAAGCCAGACTTTCAGGCTCACTATAGCCCAGGAGCTCTTCCTTGTGTGCTGATTTATCAGATCTTGCAAGGTCTGAGGCAATCCCTGCTCAATCTTAGCTCCTGATGTCTTACATCTCCCATATATCACATATGTACTTTTAGTCTGAAAACTTTTCTATATAATCCTACCTCCTTCCACTTTTATCTTTTTGAAAAGTACACCTTAGTTGGCCATTTGTGGTCTTACTCTGGGTCAGTGTCTACTTCTGGGAAAACCTTTCTATCTATCTGCCCTTAAAACCTGTCTTATCTCTGGCTGAACTACTTTTTCCACCATCTTTGGTTGTCATATTGCATAATTTATGGCACATAGCTAACATTATTGAGCTTTGTCCTTTGTATAAATCTATGGGCTTCATTATTTTTCCATTCTTATGAAGATGACAAAGTTCTCCATTCTGTGGCTTTAAATATTTTTCTGAAAAATCTGAATGACATAGACTATAGACATACATTGGAGACTTGCTTGAAACACACAGTCTATGTGGTACATTATGTTAATCACAGTGAAATAGAGACCAGAGGGCTTGAGTGTGACTCTTAAAAGTATAGAATGGCTAACTGTACCAGAAGAGAAGAAACAAGGTATATGGGGTCCGGTGCCACCTCACATTATAATTAGGGAAGCCTTTGGTAATTAAAAATTATACTGACTTTCAGAGGGATATTAGAGCACATGCCCCATCAAAGACTCAAATCAATGAAGCTTCTTTGTCAGGCTTGACCTTTTTAATCCAAGCAGTATATAGTCCCTGCATCTGGACACTGAATGGAGGATTTTCTATCATCTCATTTCACTTTAGTCCACATTACTCCAAGAGTCTCCAAGAAGGGGTAAATGATCATTAACCTTAACTAAAGGACCTGTTCCCTGGAGACCAAAATTGAACCATTTCTAACAAGATCAAAATGTCTGAGGAACTACATACTAGATTTAAAGATCTGACACCACTTTTCTGATTGCCTGCTTAGTTCCTATAGGAGAAAAAAATCAGAAGATCCAGGGAAAGAAGCCCAGAACCAATGACTGAGTTCATTGTTCAGAATGATTTCTAGAGAATACTAAGGGCAAATTTGGACTTGGCCCTTTTGCCTTGTGTTCCTTATAGGTGATCTAAATTCAGTACAGCATATTTATCCTAGAAATGTTTGCCATGCTCATCAAAAAGCTATAAGACCAGTACTCAGTTGAACTGCCAATAATGAAGATCAATGTTCAACACTGCCTTTTTGAACACGCTGTTCTCTTTTCATGGTTACTTTTTTACCACTGGTAAAGCCTCTTATTTGAGGTTAGGCCACTACAATGTTATAACACTTGATGTGCTAATAACAACCAGCTACTGTTCTAGCATAGCTGAGTCCTAAAGTAACTAGAGTGTCATGAATTCCAGCAATAATGAAGATCACTGAAGTTCTATTGCACTATAACTCTGTAACACCTTCTGAAAACTTTCAATTAAAATTTTATGGAGATAAAGTCAGATCTTTTAGTTAAAGTACTTAACACAAGATTACACTTAAACTAATCACTTAATAATTGGGAAGTATTACTTTCATTATCTTCAAATTATTCCACTGCCATAAGTTTTCCATGACTTGTAATCCTTAACAAACCAGGCCAGCATCCACACTGAGGACTGAGATGAGGATTCTCCAAGATTACTATTCTCTGAAGTAATCTAGAATGTCATGAGCATGTGTTCAGTCTGAACACATGCTGCATTTATAATGTTTCTTTTTAATGTGCTAGTATTTTAGTGCCATTTAGCTCTGAACATAACTACTATATAAACATAAAAATGCAGAATGGCATAGCTTTATAATGCTATAAATGTACCACCTATGAAATGAGTAATCTAATAAATTTCAAAGAGAAAATGTGGTTAGGACTTGCTTCTTTATGAAACCTTTGTAGGGAAAGAAGAATGACTGGGTTACAACAAGTCACCAGCAGTCTTTGGACGTTTGGCAGCTTTTTGCTGACTCTTGCAACATTTGCATAACTCTTACTACTCAGAGCTTTCTGAGCTTTCTTTTACCCATTTTTTGTGTGTAATTTTTAATTTGGACCCTTAAAACCCCAGGTCAGAAGGTGGATCTAAAATACCTTTAGTTTTTTAAAGAACACATTGTTTTTCTTCCTTAGAATCTGGTCACTATTATGGACCATGGGGACTCTTACTTGGAGTTAGTGCATTTCCACGGGATGGCTTTGGTGCACTCATATCAGCCAGATAACACTATGGTGTCGCTTTCTCCGAGTAAAATTCTGATGGTAAGTTCACCTACCTGTAGCTTCTTTTGCTTTAATTTGAGATGTTCGTCTTTCCAACCATCAATACAAAATGAGGTCTTTCCAACCTCTATAATACAGCCTTCCCAGAAATATGTCAATTCTTTGTCTCTTGATATGTCCAATCTGTAATGAATCATGGGAAATTATTGGCTAAGACAATGTCTTTGAAAATTGGAGTGGAAGAGGATTAAGAAGCACATGACTCAACTCCATGTACATGCTCGAATTGACACTAAAGACTTTTTAAATTTATTCTGCTATACCATATCTTTGTCACCTAAAGATCTAGCTATTGTTTCTGAAGGAAGATTTTTCCTATTGAAACATTTAAAAATGAAGCCCAAGATCCACTGGAATTTTCACCACAATCCAACCCAATCTGAAAATAAATCACTGATTTACTCAAAGTTAAAAGATAAGAAATCATGCTAATGTTACCTACTGGAACTATAATACAGTCTCTCATATAAAAATCAATCTTTTTATCACTAGGATATTTTCCCTTCTCTTCTCAAGACTCCCACATGTAGCTCCAATCTCAGTCTCACCTGTACTTGTCCCTCAAAGTACACTGCACTATCAACACACTTCTCTTTATTTCCACTACTACCATTTTAGTATAAACTACTATTGCTTTGCATCTGGAGTGTTTCAATAAATTCTAGCATTTCTTCCTACTGGGTGGCACACAATTACTCCTAGTAGAAAACTGCAGATGGTGGATAAATTTAACCCGAATAAAAAAGCAAGCATTCCATTTCATCAAAAGCTAATCCGATTTACCATTATTTTGTCAATTCCACTAACTGGCTAGACTTTTCTCAATAAGAAATCCTCTTGATGCTTTTAGATCCCACTTTTAAGAGTTACCTTTCCAAATTTCTGGCTTTCAGATATAGTATAATTCCATTAGTGGCTTGAAGATTGGGTGCAGATGGTGGTAATCAGCATATGGGAAGACAGGAGTCCCTGGGGCTGAATCCTGGAGAAGAGGTTGTTGTCTCAGTGCACTACTTCCAGTGTGTGCTTTACAGGTTATCACTTCAGTACTGCACATCATGCACATTGAGGTTCACGGCCTTTACATGAGGATCAAAGTCCAGGATGGCAGCTTCAGGTCCAGTTTCAGTTGAGGAAGCACAACTGAATTTCATGTTTCAGGGTGCTAGCGTTTAGAACTTCAGCACATGTATTTTGGGGAGGTTCAGTCCATCACAGAGGAGTTATAAGAGTAAAGAACATGATCAGTAACCAGTGCTTAGCAGAGTCCTTAGCTCCCTCATTTATAAGTCTTACCTTTTTTCTCTCACTGCATATTTTATGAGAAGACTTCTGTTTTTATTGACCTAAGCAGTAAGCTTTTATAATCTAGGAGAAGAAAAACATCAACTGCTAGAACTAGGACTGAAGCTTTTAGCAGAAGAACTGGGCAAAGCCTTAAGAGTACAGCTCAATGGTCAGTAAGTTGATGCATAATCCATCTATTTCTGGGATCCATTTTTATTATACATATATACACATTCCACTTTTCCAGCTAACTTTGTGAAGTATATTTGTGGGCTGCAAGTCTAACTCATTTAATCTGTGGTGGAAAATCCCCTTTGGCAACAACTGTAACTATACAGTTCATTCTATATTGAAGATATATTTCCTAGCTTTATCAACCTGTCTTAGGTCCTTGAAATCATCCAGACTTCTGGGACACCAAATCAACCTAAAAGGATTCTTTCCATTCAGGTGTCTGCTCACAGTAAGTAAGTGTGGTAGCCACGCTCAGAGGCCTGCCAGTTGTAAATGTTCCCCAACAGCTGTAGAGGGCTTAGGTCTTGAACTCTCGTGAGACTATTATGTGAGGAGGAGCCCAAGAGTCTGTGCTGAGGTTACTGACTTTTGAACATTGATTCTGAATCCAGCTACTCTACTGAATCTGGTAATTAAGCCCAGTAGATTTTTGGCTGAGGTTTTCTAGGATCTTCTATATAAAGTATCATGTCATCATCCAATAATGACAGTTTAGCTTCTTCAGTTCCTATCTTTATCCCTCTTATTTCTCTTTGTTGTCTAATTTCTGTGGCTAATGTTTCCAGAACTTCACTGAACAGAAATGGTTACAGTGACCATCTTTGTCTTGTTTCTGATCTTAGTGTGAAAGGTTTCAGTTTTTGACCATTTAATATGATGCTGGTTGTTGTTTGTTCATAAATAGCTTCTATCGGGTTGAGATAAAGAACATCTATTCCAGTTTTCTATAGGGTTTTAATCATAAATGAGTGTCAGATTTGTGAAATGTCTTTTCTGCATCTATTAAGATAATAATATGGATTTTTGTCCTTGAGTCTATTAATATAGGGTATTATATTTTTCTATTTACATATGTTGAAACACCTATGGATCCCTAAGAGAAATCAAACTTGTTCACGATGTATGATCTTCTTGACAATTCTCTGCATTCTATCTGCCAGTATCATATTGAGGATTTTTTTTTTCATCGATGTTTATTAGGAAGATTTCCATCAGTTCTCATTGTTGTTTGGGTCTTACTCTGCTTTTGGAATCAATGTAATGATTGCTTCCAGGAGTGATTTCGGGAATACTGCTTTCCTTTCAATTTCATTAAAAAGTTCGAGGTGTTCGTCTTTCCAAGCATCTATAACATAGACTTGCCAGAAATATGTCAGTTCTATGTCTCTTGATATGTCCAATCTGTAATTAATTTCTTGTACAACTCAGCAGTGAAGCCATTAGGACCACTAACAAAGAAACTGATCCATGAATCAGTGGAACAGACCTGAAGATGCAGCAACAATTCCAGATACACTAAGCCACCTCATCTTTAACAAAGGAGCGAAACACCCTCAATGGAGGAAACACAGCCTGTTTAATAAATAGTGTTGGAAAAATTAGATCTCAACATACAAAAGATTAAAACTAGATATACATCCTTCACTATGCACTAACTTGAGGTCAAAGTAGATTAAAGATCTAAGTCCTGAAAAATAAACATTAAGCATTCTGGAAGATAGGTTAGGTAGCATTCTTAGAGGAAGGCATAGAGAAAGAATTTATGAACAAAACCTCGTAGCATAGGAGCTAGCAGAAATAATCTACAGCTGAATCTCTTCTTTTTAAAAAACTTCTGCAAGCAAGAGAAACTACCAATAGAGCAAAAAGACAACCTAAAAGGTGGGGGGGTGAAAGTTTTACCACCTGTTATCAGACAAAGGTCTACTATCTAGAATATGTAAGGAACTTAAAAGAAACTCAGGCCTCCCAAATTTACAGAGCCACTTAGTGGGTATCTGAAATAAACACTTTTCAAATGAAGAAGTAAAAGCCAAAAAATATTTTTTTTAAATGTTTAACATTATTGGTCATTTGAGAGATGCAAATGAAAAAACAACACTGAGATTTCATCTCACGGCAGAAAAAATGGGTGCTATCAAGAAATCAACCTATTGGGCCAAGGATTTAGCTCAGTAGTTCCAGAGTCTGCCTGACAAGCACAAGGTCAGGAGTTGGACCCCAGGTACCACATACCACAATGCTGGGTGTAATGGCTCATTCCTATAATCCCAGCACACAGGAGGAAGAAGCAGAGAATCCTGTGACTTTAAGACTAGCCTTGGCTACATAGTGAGTTCAGTGCCAGAATGAACTACAAAAGCGAGATGTTGCAAAAAAAAAAAAAAGAAAGAAAGAAAGAAAAGAAAAGAAGAAGAAAAAGAAATTGACCAATAACAAATTCTGGGAGGGGGTTGTGAAGAGAAAGTGACCTTCCTCTATTATTGGTGGAAATGTAGACTGGTGCAACTACTTTGGAAATCAGTGTGGAGATTACTCAGAAAATTATAGTTAGAGGTTTCATTTGATCCTGCTATTTCCCTGCTGGTTATATTCATGAATGACTCAAATGTATCATACCAAAGCAACATATGTGAAACCATGGTAATAGAAGCACAGTTTGTGATAATTAAGTCTTGGAGACAGCCCAGAAGCCCATCAATTGGACACTGGATGAATAAGATATGAGGGGTTTTTTATAAGGTGGAGTTTTACTCATTATAAAGAATGTTACATTAGAGACATCTGCAGCTAATGGATGTACTTTGAGGACACATTTATAAGTGAAATAAATAGGATATAGATGTGTAAATACCATATCATTTCTCTAGAGTGAGAAACTGAATATATGGGAAAGGGAGCTAGGGAGTTGCAGGGACTTCAGAGGAATGGAAAAAATTAAGGATAAAGTTCATGTACAGATACAGATTTCAGTGATGAATGCAATAATCATGTATTCCTAAAAATGTACCAATAAACTCAATTTATTTAAAAAATATATTTGGTCCACTCATCATTAATATAAATCAAAATATTTATATTACAACTCTTGGCTTTCTTTTTCTTACTTACAAAACCTTTCAAATTTCCTCTATTAGGATGTTCATTCTATGCAAGGAATATTTCTGTACGGTTTGTTCTTCGCTGTTTATCTAGTTTTCAGAAAAGTCCCTGAGCATATGGAAGACACTCAATAAACATTTGTTAAATTAATACAGTTAGCAAATTGGAAATATTTGTGTATTCTCATGATTCCCAAAAGCTAGAGGGGCTTAACCCAATGTTTGAATCCATATGACTCCTGTGACCTAAGACCATTGGAATATCTAGCTTAGTGGTTGGACAATATTTCCCGTGATGCTTCCTACATAGTTGCCATTTTTTTTTTTTGGTCAAACCAGTTAGAACTAAAACTTAAAATGTATTTCTTGCAGAGCTGCAAGTGTCTAAATTTATGAGCTTGGATTTTTCTTTTCCTTTAAAAAATTGATGAAATTATGGAAATGAAAATCTCTGAGCTCTTATGACTGCTGCAGTTTTCTCAGTTAAATGGATTTCAGATGCAGAAACATTTCGCCCTCAAATGGGGCTTTTCAAAATCATCCCCTGACATTTCACTCATGCAAGTGCAAATGTCTCCTGATTCATGGAGACTTGAAGCATGCTAACAACCCAGGCTGCTCTCAATTATGCCAAACTTGCTCTTCCATCAACACATTATGCAAGACTATTTTTTGCTGTGTTCCTTTTACATCCTACTTTTAGTTCCAAAAATAGTACCAGAATTTCTACCCAATGTGAGAAAAGGTGAAAGTAAGTTGTAAGAGAAATGCAAGTCTGTTAAGTTCATTTCCTGTAACCATCTAAGAGGAGATTGGATAAGGAAGATTTTGGAAGCAGAGAAATGAGAGATTTCTTAGGATCTCACTGTCTGGGATCACAAAGAAGGAATGTGGTAGGTGAAAAGACACTAGCTTCTAATGTCAAGTTGTGAGGAAATCATTTAATTTCCTTGAGTCTGTTTGCCCATGAAATGAGATAAGATCATGTCAATGATCTTATTCACTTTACAAACATTCATTGAGTTCCTACTAGAGCCAGTCCTTGGGGATATGTACAGGTGAGAAAAAAAAATACCCATTAAAAAAATTATATCATACAATAATTCTTATAAACACAAAGCTAAAGTAGAACAGAAGTATATCTGGGAACATTGGGACATCAGGAAAGACTTTTCAGTGAATGTTGAGATCATTCACAAAACAGGAAGGACTGGCTAAGTGAAGGGAATCGGGGAAAATGGTGAAGCAAGGTGTTAACTAGAGAGAGCAGCAAAGTAATTGAAAAGCATGTTTTGACACATACTATATCCTAATTACTGGACTAAACCTGGAAAATAGAGCAAAAGAAAAACAGGCATCCCTACTCTCTTCATTGAACTGGCATTTAACTGGGGAGAGGGACATCAAAAGTAATTTCAAAATTAATTATTCTAAAGCACTTATAATGGATGAAAAGGTAATGGTAAATCCCATAAATGACTGAAAGGAAAGAAACTAGATTAGAAAATTAGAAATGGTATATTTTAGAATTTGATTTAAGTTTTAAAGTATCAGTAAATACAAATAATATAGAATTAACCTGTGTACAGAATTAAGAGTTTAAAAGGAAAATTTTCAGACTTGAAAATGACAATGTCAGTTTTTGTTTTGGAGAAGATCCTCACAAGTAGGAAGCACATTGAGGACCAATGAGAAGGTCGCCATTACGTCCGCCATAGTACAGGAAGACAGGACATGCATTGAGCACAAAGGGGTCAAAGAGATTTGGGAGGTATAAACAGAGATAAGGGAGAGGATGCGGAATCCAAAGGTAGATGTGAGAGTGAATTAAAGAGATAGGTTGAGCTTCAGCTACCACATGTTTATGAGCAAGGCTGTGAGTAAACATCTGAGAGATACTCAGGTTGAAGTGTGAGTAAGAAAAATGGAAACAAAGCTTGTATATATGGGGGTGGAGGGGCTGAAGGGAGGGCAGAGAATTAGAAAAAATAAAAATCAAGACATATTACCTACAGGTAAAAATTGTCAATAGTGAATGTGATCATTACATATTCCTAAAAAGTACCAATAAATTCAATTTTTAAAAAAAGAAATCGGAGTAGGAACCTAGACATGCAAATCAGGCCTTAGGACAAAAACACAGAAGACAGATGAGCCTGGGAGACACTACAAAGTTGATGTTTCTCAAGAAGAGACTATAGAATGAGAACAGCACAGAGTTCAGGGCCCAGGTTTAAACAACACCAAGAGTAAAGGTTAGACAGAGGCAGGTGTCTCCACAAAGACATTGGAGAAGGCATTCTGGGTGAGCGGAGGAAAACCAGGAAACACTGCACTTGTACTGTCTGTACAATGTAATGATCACAGAGCAAACGTATATATAACTACAAACATAAGATGCTTCAAGAGTGAGGTTGTCTTTACTCAGTATAAAAAAATGAGAAGACTGAGTCATTCATACTCAAATGGATGTATTTTCAAGACATCCTCATCAGTGAAATAAATAGTCACAGATGTGTAAATATCATATCTTTTCTCTAGGATGAGAAAATGAAGATGTAAATGAGTTATAGTATATATATATAGTTAATACTGTGAAATAGAAAATATTTAAAAGGAAAGATCATGTAGGTGAAAATAACTAGAACAAATGGAATGTGATAGTAATAAAAAAAGAAACAAATTTTATGTATATAGGAGGTATGGGGTTGCAGGATGGGTGAGGGAAGGGGAAAAAATGAGAATCAAGTCATGTCATATTGACTGGTACAAACTCTCTATGTTTAATGTGATGATGATGTGTATTCATAATGTACCAATAAAGATTTGAATTTTAGGGGCCGGGATATAGCTCACTGGATCCGGCGCCTGTCTTGTAAGCACAAGGGCCCGGGTTCGATCCCTGGTAACCACATACCTACACTGGGCGTGGAGACTCATGCACAGCAGCAACCAGTACCACATACCACAGTGCAGGATGTGGTGGCTCACGCCTTTAATCCCAGCACTCAGGAGGCAGAGGCAGGAGGATTGCTGTGATATGAGTTTGAGTCTGAGCTTAGGGCCAGCCTGAACCACAAAGCGAGACACTGTCTCAAAAAACCTAAAAAAAAAAAAAAAAAAAAAAAAGGATTTGAAATTTTAAAAAAGTAAACAAAGCTTATGTATATACGAGGAGGGGGTTGTGGGGTGAGGAGGAGAATGGGAAAAAATGAGAATCAAGCCATGTGATACACTGGTACAAATTTTCAATGTTGATTGCGATCATAATGTACATATAAAATGTACTAATAAAATCAATTAACTAAAAAAAAGTGACATTGGATGGAGCCAAATGAATGTCACAAGTAACAGGCAAGAACGCTGTTCTCGCAGTGTGGCTGGAACAGGCAGAAAATAGAAGTGTGTATGAAACAAGAGGTTGAATGTGATTAGAAAATAAAGCAAAGGGAAAGAAATGGAAAGTTATTCAGATAATTTATGCAGAAAGTCTCTGTATTACTGTTGCCGTGTTAATCCTCTTTCCCTCATACTCTTTGAACATATATTAGGGTAGCCTGAATTTTGTGTAGAAAGTATGACCAAAACAGAGAGTGAAGTTTTCAATTTCGTGAACATATTGCAGTAAAAGACACACTGAAATTTATAACCTTCAAAATGCCTTTCCTTGCTTTGGACACACTGATCCCACTACTGTCGTCACTTTCCAAGGGTCTACAGCGTGTGATCCACACTACAGTCATTGCTGCTGTTGAAGGAAATGCAGAGGGAAGACGGGCTTGTGGAAAGTTTAGGTGTGTCTTCACCTATATTCTCCACTAGATTGCCACCATGAGACTTCTGGCAGTTCCACAGTAAAAATGATTGTGGAAGATAAACACTTGAATCAAATCCAGACAGCAAGGGAGCCATGAAAAGGCTTCCAGAACTTTCAGAAATTAGCGAGAATATATATGATCAAAGAAAGACAAAATATTTTGAGGTGGAATAATGGCGATGTATTTTTTACTCTGACAGTTCTTTTTTTCTTGTAATGATTCTTTTTTTTTTTTTTTTTTTTTTTTTTTTTTTTTTTTTTTTTTTTTTTTTTTTTTTTTTTTTTTT
>PVIR01043736.1:0-11581 GCA_004026965.1 Petromus typicus
TCTTTTTTTGAGAGAAAATATTGCTCATGTAGTCCATGCTAACCTAGAACTAAGTAGACCAGTCTGGTCTTAAACTCATGTCCCTCCTGCCTCAGCCTCCAAAGTGCTGGATGTTGGGATTATAGATGTGTGCCACCACACCTGGCTGGCTGGCATTTCTTGAGTGCTCACTACATACCAGACTTTGTTTTTTTGAGACAAGGTCCCACAGTGTAGTACAGGCTGGTCTTGAACTCATAGCAATCCTCTTGCCTCAGCTTCCCAAATGCAAATGCTGGGATCACAGATGTGTACCACTATGACTGACCCCCAGATATTGTTCTGAAAGCCCCCTTATGCATCTCATTTTATTTTTGAGATAGAATCTCCCTTTTATAGTTCAGGCTGGCCCTGAGCTCACTATGTAGCCAGGCAAGCCTCAAACTCACAGTAATCCTCCTGACTCTGCCTCCCCAGTGCTGGGATTACAGGAGTCAGCCACCACCCCTGGTATTGTGGTGTGTGGTACTGATTGCTGGTGGGCATGTGTCTCCATGCCCAGCATTGTTGTATGTGGTTACCAGATCAAACTCAGGCCCTTGCGCTTGCCAGGCAGATGCCAGAACCACTGAGCTAAATCTCCAGCCCAATGCATCTCATTTTCTTTTGACAGCTCCTATGAGTGACAGCTGTGTGTCTGTCTTTCTTCTACACATATGAAGATAGACTCCTTCAAGTTCACAGGACCAGCAGGACTTCAGTCTTGTCCTGACTCCTTCACCAAAATCTCTTTTAGCTTTGAATCTGGTGGGGGCTGTGGGTAAAGGTGGCGCCTGGGTGGGGGTGGGGGGTGAGGTGATTCACCCGACTCCATGGAGATTCAGTCCTGATTTTTTTTTTTTTTGCACCAACTGGCAGAACTTCCTCCCTTTCTCTCAGCCTCCTTTCCTGATTCATTTCCCATCTGTTAGTGGTTTCTGCCTTCTGAGAGTGGATGCAGAAGGAGAAGCAGGCTGTGGGTGTGGGGGAGGGAGACATAAAAGTGCAGCCAGTCCTTAATAGATAAATATTTTCCATTGATTAATTTTGGATTTTTGAGACAAGGTCTCATTATGTAGCTCAGGCTTGCTTCAAAGTCCTGGTGATCCTCCTGTCTCAGCCTCCCAGAGTGCTAGGACCATACGCATGTCGCCATGCCCCACTGACAACTGTTTTTTAAGTACTCTCTACACATCAGGCAGTGTTCTAGGATCTGGGCGCCCTCCTGTGACTGATACAGCCTCATGCTTGCTCTCGTGGAGATGCCATTGCAGGGCAGGTACAATGGCAGTGAGGGCACAGCCAGGAAGGGGACCTGTCACATAGAGGGGAGAGCATTGACAGAGACATGGAAGATAGGCCTGGGAGGGAGGGCTGCAGCTGGAGACTTTGAAAACCAGCAGGGCCCTGGATGGGCAGAGAGGCAGGCGGAGACCTGGGGGTGCTGTAGGCCGGGCCACAGAACTGTGAATTGGAGCACTGTGGACAAAGCCAGTGTGGGACAGCCAGGGACAGAAGATCCCAGCGCCAGGGGATCTTGTAGGTCGATGAGGTCGAATTCTCTTCTGAGGGAACAGGAGGGCTCTGGAGTCAAGAAGACAGAAGACGTCAGCCACTGCGCAGACGCACTAGGTAAGTTGCTTACCTTCTGGATTTCCAAGAGGCGGAGAAGACAGCCTGTGAGGTTGGACAAATCGCAAGTGTTCACGGCAGTGTTGGCAGCCGGCCTGCTCTCGGCAGGCCTGGGCGTCACTGTCCTCAGGCTGCTCACTGTTAACAAACCGGCTTTCGGCCACCAAGGGCCTCTGTCCACCTGCCACCCACGGTCTCCCCAAGAGGGCCTAGATGTCCAAGCCCCCAGTAGTCCCCCAGGGTCAAACTTGCAATCCTCCTAAAATGGCTGGGGTTATAGGGATGTACGTGGTTATTCAACTTTTTATTCACCTGAACAAACAGAATCATCTAAACAAAACTGTTCAGCAATCAGAGAGATCATAAAAATACTGGAAGCTAGGGCCGGGGATTTAGCCCTGTGGTTCCAGCACCTGTCTTGCAAGTGCAAGGGCCCGGGTTTGATCCCCCGGTAACTACATAACAATACTGGGTCACACCCAGCAGCAACCAGTACCACACACCACAGTGCCAGGTGCGGTGGCTCACGCCTGTAATCCCAGCACTTGGGAGGCAGAGGCAGGAGGATTGCTGTGATGTGAGTTTGAGGCTGAGCTCAGGGCCAGCCTGAACCACAAAGTGAGACCCTGTCTCAAGAAAACCAAAAAATTAAATAAAAGTAGTAGAAGCTAGAAATAGACCAGGCACTCAGGTATCCTTCATATTGAAAAGTAAACAAAGCTCTGGGAGTGTAGCTCAGTGGTAGAGAGTTTACTTCACAAGCATGGGGTCCTAGGTTTGGTCCACATCAGCGAACAAAACAAAGCAACCCAGGAAACAGTGTTTCGTGAATAGGAAAAAAAAAAAAACTCCACTATATAACAGGGAATTGTGTATTGACAATAATTCCTCAAGTAAAGAGAAAGACATGCACCAAAAGGAAGGAGATAATAGCAGATGAGGACAGAGGTGCTTTTTATGTTTTCTGTGCTTCTCCATCCTTTTAAGTACTTTACAGTTTTCTGCAGGGAACATATAATTACCGGAAGAACAATTAATGAGGGAAGAAAGAAAAGCTTTCACTCGACTCTGCCCCTAAAGCAGCCATCTTACTGCCTCCTGCCTCGTGCTTCTAGGGACCAAACAGGGAAGGGCCTTCTCTACCCGGCAGGTCTGTACTTCCTTCCCATTTCCTGACACAGAGGGAAGCCAGGAGGACAGCAGTGACCTCTCAGTTGCCAAATCTGGTGGCTTTTCCTCTCCTGGACCGAACTCACTTCGGTGTCTAGTGTTGCGGATATCATCTCCCTCTTCTGGGAAACCCTGCCAGCTGCGGGCTTCCTGTCTCCCCTCGGTCCAGCCGCCCAACCTTCACAAGCACTTGTGCTTGGCCTCTCCGGATTCCAGTTGCGGTGCTCCCCAGATTTTGGCCTCTGGTGTTTCCCTCTTGGGAGTCTCCTTTGATGATTTCATCCCCGCTTGACTCCCCCCTCCCACTCTGTACCAGACATCAAACTCAGGCCCTTGTGCTTCCCAGTAGGGGTGGTTAATCCCCAGCTCTTCCCTTGTGGTTTTTGTGGTCCCATCTACACAGAAGTCCCAGAGTCCAGGCAAACTGCTGTCCCCTGGACACCTTCGCGGGAGGGCATTGCAGCGCCCAGATTGAAGTCTAAGCTGACCCATCACTTCTACTTTCCCTCAGTCCCCAAATCGCCATACTGCCATTCCTGCTTTTCTGCCAGCCCCAGATACCCCACCGCAGATGGGCCCTGCCTGCGGCCCTCACCTGCTCGCCCTGCCTGGGAACAGACAGCAGCCTCTCCACAGCTTCCTTCTCCTGCTGCACCCCACTTCAGCCATATTCTCTCCCCCTTTTCCCCCCAGTATTAGGAATCAAATTCAGGACCCTGTGCTTGTCAGGTAGGTAGGTACAGTGTCACTGAGCTACATACCTAGCCTTTTATTTTTTAGACAATATCTTGCTGTGTATCCCAAGTGCTAGGATTACAGATGTGAGCTACCACATCCCATACTGTGGTATGTGGTACTGATTGCTGGTGGGTATGAATCTCCATGCCCAGCATTGTTGTTGTGGTTACCAGGGATGGAACTAGGGACCTTGTGCTTGCAAGGCAGGCACCAGAAGCACTGAGCTAAATCCCTGGCCTCAAACTCATCCTCTTTTTTACTTTTTTTGTCTTTTTTTTTTTGAGACAGGGTCTCGCTTTGTAGTTCAGGTTGGCCCTGAGCTCAGCCTCAAACTCACATCACAGCAATCCTCCTGCCTCTGCCTCCCAAGTGCTGGGATTACAGGTGTGAGCCACCACACCCGGCACTGTGGTATGTGGTGCTAATTGTTGCTGGGTGTGAGTCTCCAGGCCCAGTATTGTTACGTGGTTACCTGGGGATCGAACCCGGGTCCTTGTGCTTGCAAGACAGGCACCAGAACCACTGACTGAGCTATATCTCTGGCCCTCACCCTCTTTTTTAAAAGCCTCAGTTTCCCAAGTGCTGGGGTTAACAGGTCACAGCCAGGCTTGGCCTCTAGTCCATGTTTATTTAAAATTTTTCTGATCATTCATTCATTCCCTTAACAGATGTTTACTGGGCACTAAAGTTTTTCCAAGGACTGTGTGAGGTAGCTAATAAAGACTGATGGCGGTACACACCTATAATCCCAGGACTCTGGGAATCTGTGACGGGAAGATTATAAAATATGATCTGAGTCTGGGCAACTTAACAATTTAGTAAGATCCTGTCTCTTTTTTTTTGAGACAAGTTTCACTTTGTAGTTCAGGATGGCCCCGAACTTATGTGGTATGTGGTTTCCAGGAATCAAACTCAGGACACTTGTTCCAGTGCCTGCCAGGCAGATACTGGAACCACTGAGCTAAATCCCTGGCCTCTAGAACCTATCTTAATTAAAAAATAAAAAAGGACCGGGACTATAGCTCCAGACGTCAGCACAAAATAAAATAACTGAGGGCTAAGGATTTAGTTCAGGTGGTATCGCACCTACCTTGGAAGCAGAAAGGCCGGAGCTCGATCCCCAGTACTACAAAAAAATAAAGAACTACAGATGTTAGTGGTGTATGCCTAATTTCCAGTTGATTGGGAAGGGCAGAAAGGAGGTTCTCTAACTGGAAAAGGTGACCTGTCCCAAGGGTCTTTAGGGGAGGTAACATCCTGGGGAAGGTGTGGGGAGTGGGAGCACCAGGCAGTTTCTGCAGTGGTATGGATCAGCCTTGGGGGCTGGAGCTGGGCACTAGCAGCTCCAGTAGAGAAGACTGCAAAACTCCCTTCTTCAAAGGGCCGCTAAAGGGGCTGAGGTGGGGGTGTAGCTCAAAAGTAGAGCACCTCCATCCTGTGTCTGAGGACTTGGGTTCAGGTCTTCACGCACTGCAAACAAAGAACCCTTTAGCTTCTACCTCTTTCCTGCAAGATACTTCCTGATAGCAACCACCTGATGGGCTCCAGATTCAGGTCCATCTCTCATCACTTCCTATTTAGTCACTCTCTGGTACCTGGCTCAAAGGATCCATCCCCTCCAAGGAGAGTCCTTGCCAATGCCTTGTCTGTACCTCAAAAATACCTATAATATTGAATGTTTAATGAGCGTTTGGTGCCCAGTCAAATGACAGGCGGTCACCAGGGAGACACATTACCAAAGGTCAAGTCCAATCATGACCAGCCCCCTTACTATTCAGAACATCTAACCTGAAAATTCTTGATCATCAGAACAGACTTAACATGGATACTGAATCTTCTGTTAAGAGATCCTGCAAACAGCCTTGTGCGGTGAGCACAGCAGGATATTCATCTATATTTTACATACAAGGAAATCAAGTTCTAATGGAAGTGTTAATTTGGCCAAGATCCTAAAGTGGCTAAAGCTAAGCAATAATTAGGGTATCCAACCCCAAATCTAATTATATTGTTTGACTTCTGAACTCTCTCTCTAACAAACAAACAAACAAACACTGGGCCAAGGATTTAGCTCAGTGGTCCTGGCGCCCATCAGCAATCAGCAGCACATTCCACAGTGCCAGGTGTGGTTGCTCACGCCTGTAATCCCAGTACTCAGGAGGCAGAAGCAAGAGAATTGCTGTGAGTTCCAGGCCGAGTTCAGGAACAGCATGAACTACAAAGCGAGACCTTGTCTCAAAAAAACTAAAAACAACAATAACAACAAAAACCAGGGTCTTTCTACATTGCCCAGGCTGGTCTTAAATTTTCTGCCTCAGCTTCCTGAGGAGTGCACTATTCCAACCTGTATACTTATTAGTCACTATTACTATTGTTGGTCCCAGGAATTTTCCTAAACACTTTCCATGAATCGTCGACTTGAACACGCGCAGTATCATGGCTTTTGGGAAGCTTAAGAGCTGTGAAGCCACTGCTCTGGAGTTGCTCAAGTTCCAAAAGCAAAGGCAAAACTTGAACCCAGAACTTCTCAAGGAGAGAAACTTGGACAAACAGGCACAGGCTGCATGGCGGTTGCTAAAGGACTTGTGATCAGTTACTCATCTATGATCAGCCACATCTTCTGATTCCGCATTGATAATTGGATGGTAACTTGACAGTCTGATAAACTGTAAACTTCATCTAACAGGATTGGGGGAGTAGAAAAAGGGTAGAGTCCTCCAGAGGAGTCGAGAAACCCGTCTCGGTCCCCGATTGTGGGTGAGATAATTCTTTAATTTGAGTCTTATTTTCCTCATCTATAAAATGGGGGGAGAGTTACTGCGGATCCTGGCGACCAACCCAGTATTGCCTTCCATGGACCGAAGACCCCGCTCACAAAAGGACCAAGTCGCTCGCTGAGTTTGAGCTCCACGACACCGGCAAATAGGGACGCGTTCCCTTTAAGGTGCCAGCTCGCCGGCGGCGGCGGCCGGAAGTGTTGAAGCCCGGCCTGGCGGCGGCGGTGGAGGTAGCAGCCGTGGCGGCCTCTGCGCATGCTCCGTCGCTCGCCCGCCCTGGCCGCTCGCCGCCCGCCCGCCCGACGGAGACGGTGAGGAGGGGGAGGGGTGGGCGCGCGGGCGCGGGGTGGGGTGGGGGCGGGGGGGCGGGCGCGGGGGCCGCGCGGCGGCCGGCGAGGGCGGGCGGGCGCGCAGGGGGCGGGGGGCTGCTGCCTCCGCGGGCGCCTCCCCACGCCCTGTGCGTGCCGCCGCCGCCGCCGGGGAGCGAGCGGACGTCGCGGCGCCGCGGGGGGGTGGGGGGACGCTGCCGCTGGGTCCGCCCGAGCAGCCGGGCCGCCCCCAGCGCGGCTAGCCGCGCCGCTGGGCTCGGGTCCCGGGCCGGGGCCGGCGGGGAGGGCGAGCCCGGCCCTGGGGGTCCCTGTGCCCCGGGAGCTGGGAGCCCGGAAGTCCTGGGCCGAGGGGCCAGGGCGATTCCGGACCGAGTCGTCCGGCGCCAGGGACCCCGGCGAGGGGCCCGGGGAGCCGGGGTGTCCCCGCGGGCGGAGTGCCGGAGCCCCGGCGCTTCCGCGCTGAGCTGGGAGTGGCCGGGGTCCCGCAGGGGAGGGGGCCGCGGTGCGGGGACCCCGGAGGCCGCCGGAGACCATCGGAGGTCGGCGGCAACGAGTGCGGAGAGGGGCTCCGCGGAGGAAGGGAGGGCCCGGCCGCCATCGGAGGGGCGCGCTGGAGTCCCGGTCCTCTAGCCGAGGGGAAGGAGCCGGAGCCAGGGCCAGGGCTAAGGCCAGGGCCAGGGGAACGGGGAAAGAGCTCCAGGGCAAGTGAGCGGCCCCGGGCTTCCCTCAGAGGCAGCGGCTGTAAGAAAGACACCTGGAGCTCCGAAGTGGGAATGAGAGTGGGTCCACCTGAGGGACGGGGAGATTGTGCTTATGCCAGGTAGTGAGAGCAGGGTGGTTCTTTCGGGATGAGGAAACGTAAGATAAGTGAGACGAAGAAGATGAGAGCTTTTCTTCTGAGAGAACGGGAATTGGCCGGCCAGGTGTCATCTAATTAAGGAGCGCGAGAGAGGAGGGCAAAGCCGTACTGAAGGTCTTGGAGAGGAATCCTCTAGACTTGGCCTAAAGATGAAAGGAAGGATTCTCTCAAAATAAAGAAATCGCAGACCACTCCATAACAGACACAAAAGAGGCTTTGAATGGTGTCTATGTAGGAACGCCAAGGAGTAGGGGTTTCCTAAAAATGTCTCCCCTTGCCTCTATGTAGGATGTTTTCACGCAGGGCCTCTAGACTTGTCAGCCATGTGTATTTGCTGGCTACTGACTTACGTGATGGTGACTTGTCATTTGTACGTACTTCAGCAAACACTTTGTTAGGCGGTGCTGGGTATTGAACCCAGCGGCTCACTGCACTAGTAAGGTACTCTCCTGTCGCCGTAAGCAAACATATTGAATATTTGACTTCTCTTCATTGGGTTAATTTGGGCCCCATTTTGGCCCCTGAACTCTAGTGGGATGACTTTCCACAGAACTCTTTCATTGCTTTCCCTATACTTACAGTACAGTGGCAGCTTTTCCGTGACTAGTCCAGAACTTCATTTGCTCTGGATATTTTCCTCATGGTAATTGGTTCTGTGTAATCTGCCTTTTGGCCTTGTCACATCTGCTAGCACTCTGGATCACCTACTAAGTGTTTGGGAGAAATAAAGATTGTAAAGAGTTTTGGTCTTAATGAAGTCTCAACTCTTGAGGGCCCATGATTTAGTTCGGTGGTTCTGGTGTGTCTGCCTTGCAGGTACAAGGTCCCTAGTTTGATCCCAGGTAACCACATACCACAGTGCCGTACTTGGTGACTCACACCCCACCAGCAATCATTACCTCGTACCGCAGTGCTGGGCATGGTGGCTCACGCCTGTAAGCCCAGCACTTGGAAGGCAGAAGCAGGAGGATTGCTGTGAGTTCGAGGTTGGCCTGGAGTACATCCTGAGCTCAGGGCCATCCTGAACTACAAAAAGGAGAACCTGTCTAAACAAAACAAAACAAAAAAAGCCTAGGGATTTAACTCAGGGCTGGGGGATCTGCCTGGCAAGAGCAAAGTCCCAAGTTTGAATCCCCTGACATCAGATATCACGATGTAGGGTGTGGTAGCTCAAGCCTGTAATTCCAGCACTAGAAAGGCAGAGACAGGAGGATTGCTGTGAGTTCAAGGCTTGCGTGGGCTACATAGTGAGTTCAGGGTTAGCCTGAACTGCAAAGTGAGACTTTGTCTCCAAAAACTATATATGTATTTCCTTTAGTTTTCTGACAGTTTATGTTAACAGTAGTGTGTTTACTTTCAAAATCTCTTGTCTTTGAAAATAACTAATTCTGGGCCAGGGATAGAGCTCAGTGGTGCCACCACCTGCCTGGCAAGTGCAAGATCCTGAGTTCTATCCCCAGTCCGCAAAATTAAAAAAAAAAAAAAAAAAAAAAAAACCCAACCAAAAACACACTACTTTGTATGTGTGTGTGTGCGCGTGCTGAGGACAAAACGCAGGGCCTGGACATGCTAAGACTGCTCTAACACTGAGCTATACCTCTAGACTCTCAAGTAATTATTTTCATAAAAATTTGATCCTTGGGCTGGGGAATTAGCTCAGTGGTTCCGGCACCTGCCTTTCAGGTGCAAGAGCTGGGTTCGATCCTAGGTAACCACATACACCAATGCGGGGTGTGGTGATTCATGCCTGTAATCCCAACACTCAGGAGGCAGAAGCAGGAGGCTAGCCTGGGCTAAGTAGTGAGTTTAGGACCAGCCTGAACTACAAAGTGAGACCCCATCTCAAAAAAAAAAATTGATTCTTTTCAGTTGGATATGGAGCCACATGTTTGTAATCTCACAAATTTAAACTCAGCCTGGGTAATTTGGTGATTTTTTTTTTCCCCGTTTGTTTGTTTGGAGACAAGGTCTTGCTGTGTAGTTTAGGCTGGTTTTAAACTCCTGTGTAGCACAAGCTGTCCTCAAATGTGAAGCAATCCTGCTATCTCAGCCCCCAAAACTCGGGTTACCAGAGCGCACAGCTGCACCCAGCCAGCCTGGGCTGTTTAGTTAGTGAGGGAGACACTATCTCAGAAATAAAGCACCGATGTGTTCAGGGAGAAGCTCTCATTTCAAGCTCTTTCATGTCATATTTCCTCTATGTGCATCCCCACAGTTAAAGACAACCTTGTGGCTTGCTTCGGCAGCACATACACCAAGATAGCATTGTGTGATTTCACAGAAATATTCCACGGTCCCTTCCGGGAAATACCCAAGGGGTCAGCTCACTTGCCTCAGGAGTTTTGTTGCTATAAACAAGAAGTACTTTTCAGTTTACACTCCGCCCAGAGATGACCTTGCATTTAGCCAGAGGAGTCTATGGGTCTGGTTTCAGGTTTCTCACCAGAAATATGGTATTTAGGGTAATGAGAGATTCAACCCGAACTTGCTTCTCAAAAGAATATATCAGCCACGTAAAGTCAGACCTGTGTTTCTGACAGACATCGAAGACCTTGTGGATGATTATAATTATCTTCCATAGTCTCGGGAGTTAGAGAAGCAGCCAGAATGTTCCTCCCAGGTTCCAAGGTGTGGGAGGGTGAGGAGTAAAATCCGAGTTCCTGTTGAGGAAGGTATTCATCAAGAACCAAGTCTGCTACTTAGGAAGTGTCCTCAGGGGACTCAGTCTCAGGCTGAGAGGTTGAAATTAGAAGCATCCACCCATTTCTATGTCTATAAACCATCCATTTGCCTAAGGTATTATTATTTAAAATTTAAAGCAACTTTTTGGAGTAATGGTCTTGCCCGGATTTTTTTCCAGGGCCGAGGATAGAACCCAGGGCATTGGACGTGCTCAGGCAAATGCTCTGTCACTGAGCTACGGCAAGGCGGGGCTTTAGCTCAGTGGTGTGAGCCTGCTTGAAAGGTCCTGAGTTCGATCCTTGGTACAAAAAAAAAGGCTTCAAATTTAAAAAACAAAACAGAGCCAGGGATGTAGCCCAGTGGTGCTGCAGCCTCTCTGGCAAGTACAAAGTCCTGAGATCCACCCCCAGTTCCACAGAAGTAAAATTAAAAAAAAACAACTACACAAAACTCTAGTATTTAGCTAGAGGTGGTGGCCCAGTCTGTAAACCCTGCACTCTGGGAGGCTGAGTGAGGCAGAGGGATCACCATGAGTTTGAAGCCAGCCTGGTGGTACATAGTGAATTCAGGGCCAACCTGAACTCACACTGAAACCCTGTCTCACAATCCCCCCCTTAAAAAACAACAACAAAAAAAAAACCCACTGGTATTTATTGTATGATAAGCTTATGGGCTTTATTACTATAAAATCTGCTTTAAATGATATAAAAATAGCTGAGGTAAATTAATGGGTTATAGAGGCAAAATTAGAATGATACTTGCAATTTCAGCCTTTGCCTTTTAGCCTGAGATTGAGTTTCCTCTGTGATATGCTGCATGAGTGGTTGGGTGAGCGGTTGATGGACACCATAGCAACTCCTATGACCCCTCTCACAGTGTGGGACCCCAAAGCTTGTTCTGGCTGCTTCTCTAGTAACAGTAGTATCTGACAATTAGTAAGGAGCCTGTAGACATTACCTCTGATTATTATTTCAGTTCACTCTACAGCATTGTGATTGTCTTTAAAGATATCTGTTGGTTCAGTTATTCTAGAGTTTGATAACATTTGTTTTTGGGGGAGCCTTTTCTTTCTTTTTTCTCCCCTTTTCCCATAATGGACATTGAACCAAGGCTTTTCCCCTGAGTTATATTTCTATCTCTTTTTATATTTTTTATTTTGAGGCAAGGTATTGCTAAGTTACCAAATTGTTCAAACTAGGCTTGAACTTGGGAGTCCTCCTCCCTCAGCCTCCCAGAATGCTGGGATCACAGGCATGTGCCTCTATGCATGCTCTTTTGATCTTTTCTAGATTTAAGATCCTAATTTCAGGGGTCTGTTGCAAATAACCAAATGAACCAGATATTTATTGTCTCTCTTTTTCCTTGTTTTTTTTTTTTTT
>PVIR01043737.1:0-11559 GCA_004026965.1 Petromus typicus
TAAATGGACATACCTTGAGGATATCCTCATAAGTGAAATAAATAGGTCACAGATAGGTACATATCGCATCTTTTCTCTGGTATGAGAAAATGAAGATGTAAATGAGTCCTAGCATTGTATGTTATATATTGTGAAATAGAAAATGCTCAATGTAAAGTAAGGTGAAAGGGGACAATGTTGAGATTGTAACAAAAAAGTAAGGAAACAAATTTTATGTATATGGGGGGGTGGTAGGGTGGGTGGGGCTATGGGAAAAAATGAGAATTAAGTTGTGTCTTATACTGGTACAAATCCCCATTATGGAGTGAGTCATGATGTGTATATTTAATGTACCAATAAAGATTTAAAAAAAATAGAGGGTCCATCATTCCAGGAAGCAATAAGCTGTGGATACAGAATATTGACAGCAAAACCTTTGACAGTAGAATGTAGCAATCGAATGTAATACAAGTACTCAGAAAGGACCTGAGAAACAAAGGGTTTGTTGGGACAAAGTGTGAGTGAGATCCTGAAGCCTAACAGGCAAGAAGCAAAAGTCTGTAGATTTAATTGCTTTGCACTGAACTTAATATTATAGAGCATTAGCAACAAGGGTGGGATTCATCACTAACTGAAAATCAAAGGGAATAGTATTTAACATATTCTCCCAGTGACATGTGGATACATCCTATTGATTCCCACTATCAGAAAAACAAAGCCCTTCCCTTGATTCTATATGGTTCCTATAATTGTCATTCATTTTAAAACTCTTTTTGTTTTTTAAAATTGATTTTATTGGTAGATTTTACACATAATGATCACATTCAATATTGAGACTTTGTACCAGTATATGACACATTTTGATTCTCATTATTGCCATTCCTCTACCGTCCCTACAACCCCCACCATATACATAAGTTTTGTTTCCTTGTTTTTTTTTTTTTTTTTACTATTAGCTTCATTCACGTTAATCCTTTCACCCTTTTCTTCAGCCAAATTGATGAATTCTGTCTCTTGTTGTTCTCAAGGAATTTTCAACATACTGAATGGGCAATATGTTCCTATCATTTGCAGCAAAGCCAAATTGCAATAAAAGTAATCAGTGGATGCCCAAGAAAATCTAGTCCTTATATAATTGAACTTACATCAACTTTTAGTAGAACTAAATATTTGTTTTCTACAGCACAGCCCAAACATCTCTGGGTGAGTAGCCACCACCTGTCCTTCTCCATATTAAGCAACAAAATGCCATGATTTACAGTGCAGAAAATATATTCTGTGCTGAATGAGATGTATTCTAAGTAGGATACATCTAAATTGGATATATTCAGATATTCTAGTTTCAGTATGCTTCAGTTTTGACCTCTGGAAATTATTTCTTTTCTCTCTGCCTTAATTTCTTTCATTTGTGAAACAGACTGAATGATAATAACTTCCTACAGAATTTTTGATACAATCACGTAAGGCAACAAAATGATTCAGACCATGCGTGCTGCACCTAGTAAAAGCTCTACCACTATTATCACATTTTTAGGTTCTTAACTTGTTAAATACCTTCCTACCGTAGAGGAGTCCTCTCTGCCCCCTGAAGGCTCAAAGTGTTGTTTATTCCCACTGTCTCACTCCACGCTGTCCCGGGGTCTTTCCTCAGATGGGACTGCACTTCCTTTGATCTCCTCGTCTGACTTCTTTTTACCTCTCCCTTTGAAGACTTTTTTCTGAGTATTTTATCGCAAGGTCCTCATTTTAGTTTTTTCATGGTGTTCCATTCTTTCCCAAAATGGTACATGAAACAATTTGTAACTACTTTAAAGCACACATGCTCATATCATATATTCACTGCTCCTCTCTTCCTTAAACTGCACCTTCATAGTGCTAAGGTCCATAAAATTTTGTTCACCTAGAACCTAGTGGAGTGCTTGGCATATAATAGGTTCCAAAGAATATTTATTGAATAAATTAATAAGTGAATTAACATTTTTTATTCTGGATTACAGCTAAAGAAAGACTAGTATGATGTCCAGCAGTGGACGGCTTGCCATTACCTATCATTCCATGCCACTGCTCCACTTAAAATGTAGCTCTTAGTAATCCTAAGCCTACCACCAACAAAGAATTTTTTTTTTTTAAAAATCAAAGTTTAGTGAAATGGAAGATGATTTATTTGGGAAGAAAAGATGGAGAAGAAAGGACAAACAGCTACCATGAGGTGATACAGGGCTTCAAACTGAAACCCTTATGAGTTCTTAGTCGTGGCTTGTTTTATTGGAGACTAATTTTTTTTCCCACTTCCTTAGTGGATACTTGTTGATATTTGATCTGTTCCCTTGACCATCTTTGCTGCTAACTTAGGCCTTCTGTCCATTTGGTTTATTTATTTATTTATTTATTATGTTATTCATTCATTTTTTTGCAGCCGGGGATCGAACTCCAGCCCTTGTGCTTCCAAGGTAGGCATGGCAAGTTTTATTTTTGTCTCTTCATAAGGAATAAGTGAAGGAGGAAGATCTTCTAAGAAGGCTACTTGCTTAGCAATTAATTAAAAGATGTTATAGATGGCTAAGTTAGAAAGAAATATTATAGGCAGCAGATAGAGCCAGGATCAGAAAACATCACAATTGTGTAACATATTATACAATCGACTGTGGTCTGAGGCATATCTCTTGAAGCTTAGGCTTCACGATAAAGATGGCCAGGCTTGCACGCCTCCTCAAAGGATAAGCAAAAAGATTGAAGATTATGCTATAATTAATAATGATGCAGAAAATCATACTGGAGATGAAATATGAAAATGTAATATCTCCCAACCTGTTAGCTGTCTGTTGCACTAAGCTAGTGTTTTCTAAAAATCAAAGAATGAATTCTAGGGACATAGGTTAAGAGTAGGAAGATACTTATTGACAGGATAGCTCTTGAGAGACAGAAGAGAACCCAACTTTACAGAGAAGTTTTATGGAGTGAACCCCAGATGGTACAACAGGGGTAGCAGCTATGATCAACCAATAAAAGTACAAGTACAGTGGTCCAGTTGGGAAATACATCATGTAACAAGTATGGAGGAAAGAACAAAGATGTTTTTATAAGAAATTGTGAGTCCAGTGGTCCTGCTTACCCGCTGAGGTGAACGATGTCTGTCTAGACTTCATTAGGCCCAGTGTTTGTCTTTTGAGGAAGAATAGATGTCCAGCAATCTTGTCTTTATCTCTAGATCCCATCTCCAATAGATGTGCCTCTGGCCACAGTTGTGATGTATTTTACCTTTGTCCTAACTCTCTTGAGGACCTAGCCCTGTCTGTCTACAACATTTTCATCAAATTTAGCTGTCTATAATAGTATCACCTGGTTCAATAAAGTCTAAATAGACAACAATCACACAGGTGTTTGACATTTAATCCATCTCTTCCTAAAAATGTCTCTTAAGGTTTGTGTTTAAATGTGCCACTAAAGCCTCACGTGGATGAAGTGAAACTTTCTTTTTCAGAGGTATGGAATCCAGAATGTGTAATGCTGAGGTTAGGGGAATGTGAGTACTAAATTACTACATGTGAATGATTAGTTTGGCACTGTTCTAATCCTGGCGGTCTAAATAAGATAAAGGGATCTAAGAGATGCTGATAAGCTACCATAATGACTTTGCTACCTTATGCACACCATGTTGCTTCTCCTCTATGATATCTATTTGCCATCCCTGCCTTGGAGCAAGCTGTCTATGGACTGAAGTCTCAATAAACTTTAAGTCCAATAAACTTTTTTCTCTCTACCTTGGAGTGTCAGGTATTTTGTCTCAGCAACAAGAGAAAAGTAGTTAACACAAGGTCTTTGTTCCTTTCATGTACACATACTATGTGACCTGCTTCCCTATTGGGTCAACATTATATATGCGGTTATACTTATAACATTATTGATTGATTATTGTTCTGACCCATTTTGTACCCACCTTATAATTTTTCTCTATGAAACTTCCTCTGTGGAGGAAGTCTGTGCCAACACACTTTGGGGTTCCCTCCTGTCTCTCAGAAGCTTTCTCTCTCAATACATTTTCCCTGCTCTTTTCTTCCACTGTTTTTTTGAATTCATTCTTCAGATTTGGGAAACAAAATCACAGCGTATCTGACATCTAGAAGGTTGGGAGTTATATTTATTTCCCTTACATCAAAAGGACATGTGTCCATGCTTAATAAATGAATATGGTGTAATATTATCCTGATATTAAAGTGAAAACATACATACATGTGTATATGTGTAAGTGTGTGTGGGCCCATGCACATATCTTACATATTAAAAAGAGTTCTGTAGGTGGCTGTCTCTTAACACCCTTGGATTTTGTCAGGTGGGTGAGGCGAGCTGGATTTCCTGGTAATTGTATGGCCTGCCACCTCCAAGTCCAGCTGGCTTTTCCCTCCTTTGTCTTTCTAATTACCTTAACTGAAGAATTTACTTCTGAGGGTAGAAACTGCTTTAGTAATAGAGACAAGAACTGCTTTTAGTTAGCTTCTTTATTGATTTTAAAAAAGTTCAGTGAGGCCTTTATCCTGTCTTTACCTTCATACATAAACACAGGAGAGGCATGTAGGCAGATAATAGGTAATGATTAATATTAAAGGAGTACTGAGTATGGACATGTAGTAAGATTTTGTAGTATTCAAGTACTAATTCATGTTCCAAGAATAATTTCAGAATTTTGTATGTAGCACAAACTGTTATGTATATAAGATTAAAGTTATATCACAAATATTCACACAGTCTTAGTTAGTCCTTGAAATAATTTATGAGTAACTGGACATAAGCTTATTGAAGTTAAATCTTAGATAGTGTCAAAGATAAGGAACTAGGAAAAAATAGATGCTCAATAAACACTGATTAATTAATTACTTAATTAACAGTTCCCTTGAAGTGATTGAGTAACTGTAATTATTACAATTCTAAATACTTGTCTCTAAATCCATATTTTGATGGAAGCAATCCTGCCAAGTAAAATTGGCTGCAATTTCTGGCTAAGCTAAGTTTTCTTTAATATTTTTGGCTTTTTCCCAAAATATTTATAGTTTTCTTTTTCATCTCCAGTGATTTACTATTTAACCATGGTTCACAGAGGTTAAAAGCAGCAACCTTAGCAGACATACAGTGTTGCTGTCAATGTCTTGAAAAAATGTTCTTATTCCAAGGGCACAGCAAAGGCTTGTTCAGCATTAAGTACATTCATTTCCTACTTTTATTAAAAGTCTGTTTTATTGAGAGCATATTACATATCAGACAGGGCAATAGAAAGAAGGATAATAAATGTATCTGTGTATGAAACAAGAACTTTGCTTTTTCTGTTGGTGACTAAAGCTGAAAATGCCCTCAGATTAACTCTGTAAATTGTTGAATCTGTAGCAATGAAGTAGAGAAAAGTCTATAGTGTTCTGGTGTTAATGAATACACTACTACCATGACCATGGTGTTTAAAAATTCTCTCCCAACAGCGTGCCTTGGATTTCAAAGAAATATATAATATAATATAATATAATATAATATAATATAATATAATATAATATATGAGTTATGTAATAAAGATTGAGCTTTATGAGACAAGTACTTAGAGCAAAGTGCAGCCTGCTTGTGAGTGTCATGGGGGACCTAGACGTGAGCAACAGAGTCACTGGGAACCACACAGCAAGAGAGCACAGAAAGACCACCATTCTCAGCAAAGGAAGATGATAGAACGATAAAGAGCAGACAGGGGGCTTCTCCAAGGTTTGGTGTCAAGAACTGAAGCAAACTGGGAGAGCAAAGATGAGGCACTGGAATAAGGATGCAGTGGACCACAGTGGTTGATGAGTTGTTGGGGTCAGCATTTCCCACCGGAACTTGGGCATCCTGTGGGGGAAGGGTGGCTCAAACCCGCAGTCCAACTGTGCAGAGTTCAAACTGGCAAGAGATCACAGCTAGAAACCAGCCTGAACTTCTGTGGACCATGGCTGACATGCTGGAATTAATCAACTCAGATCTACATGGCGCCCATGTGGTCTAGCTGTGACAAGAGAGACATGGCTTGAAATAGATATTTTGGCCTTCATTTCTTGCCTTTCTTATTTCTCATTTGTTCAGTTTTATTTATTCTTGATTATTCTTATTTTTATAGGCATGCAAGCACAGCATATAGTTTTTTAATGCTATTGTTTTGGTTAGTTCTTTTTCCTTTTTTCTTTCTCTCCTGTTTTGACCAATTGCTCAAAGTTTACATAATCTTCCTTTGACTTCTAGCCTTTCTTCTAATCTTTTTCTCTCCTTATATTTTTCTAACCTCCCCAACTCCTTGTAAATTTTTTCCACAGAAAGCAAATTTGCTATATTGAGGGCTCATTTACTTTAAATACATTTCTAGTTTGTTTGTTTTAGATTTTGTTATATGATCTCAAATCTAGTTATTACATTTAAAGGTGGAAAATTAATAGTAACTACAGCTTGTCATTTTTCTAGGCTGCTATTCTCAGTGCTTTTTGTATTACTTTAGTGAAGGTGACATAGTTGTCTAAGCAGTTGTTCTTCCTGGTGTGCCAAGACTGAGATTGTGTCAGGGTCATTAAAAATACTATAGGCTAGGGCCAAGAACTACAGGCTGGGCCAAGTGGGCTGCAACTTCTCACTCCAAGCAGATGGAAGAAGTCGGATCTTGCAACAAACTCATATCTGAGAGCCTGCTCTACCTAGAAGATACCGATGAGAAGTTGTCATTTCCTAAAGGTGTTAAACACTAGTCATAAAGACACTAAAGGAATCTACAAGCATCGGCCCAGAAATTAAATTAAAAACATCAACAATAAAAAATACAAATGAGAAGGCAAATGAGTTGCCAACCTAGACTTGCAGCTCACCTAAGCCAAACCCAGGGGGAGAGTGATATAGAATAATCTGAAAGTCATGTACCTGGATTCCCTTAAGTGGTAAAAATTAAAGCAGCAAAACAGATGAAAGAGGATGTAGAAAAAAAATCAGAAATAACTTCTCCAATAACTACAGAAATTGTGGCTATAATAAGAATATGATTAGTAACTCTAGAGCAGATATAAATTTTTTAAATGGAGATATAGAAAATGATAGAAATAATGAATGCCCAGCATAAGAAAAAAATGAAACACATAAAACACATCCAAGCAGATATCCAAGAGATTAAAAATTGTACTGAAAATATCCAAAGCAGAATAAATGAATGTGAGGACAAAATCTCAGGAACAGAAAATAAGATTGTGATTAGTGAACATAGAAAGGAAGTTTTATTAAAATTACCAAAGGACTATGAGTAATCCATCCAAGAGATTCTAAATGATCAAAAAAGAATAACTTAAGATTGACTGGCATCACTAAAGAAGCAGGAAGTAACAAAAAAGACATAAATGAACTATTTACAGAAGTAATCATTGAAAACTTTCCAAACGGGAAAAAATATGACATAGAGATAAGTGAGACATATAGAATTCCAACTAGCCATGATAAAAAACAAACAAACAAAAAACTACCCCTAGGCATATCATAGTCAGCACATGTTGGATTTCTGAAATTTCAAAATCCAGTACAAGAACAAAATGTTAAAAGCTGTTAGAGAAAAGAAACAAATAATTTACAAAGGAGAGCCTATTAGAATCACTACAGACCTTTTTTTTTTTATATAATAGGAATCAAACTCAGGGGCTTGCACCTTGCTAGACTAGTGATACACCTCTGAACTACATCCCTGGCCCTCACAGAAGACTTCTCAACACAAAGCCCAAGTAGAAAAGATTCTAGAGTAAAGTATTTCAAACCATAAAGGAAAACAACTTCCAATTCAGATTGTTGCATTCCACAAAACTATCTTTCAAAACTGATGGAGAAAGAAGATATGTCCATGATAAAAAACACCTATAAACTTCATGCTAGCCAAACCAACATTCAAAAATATTCTGAAAGATATCCTAGAAGAAACTGTGGACTACAACTCGATGAACACCAACAGAATTAATCCATCAGAGTAGGAAAGGAAAGAAATTATATATGTGTGGGGGAGCAACAACAGGAAAATATTATGACAAGGATGTCAATACAGTCATAATCATCAATATTAATGGTTTCAACTCACAATAAAAAATACTCACAGAGTGGATCAGAAAGCAAATCAAACAGTATTTTGCATGAAAGAAATGCACTTAATTCATAGACTAAAAGTCAAAGGGTGGGAAATAATATTCCATGAAATAGGAACCTGGAAAAAAGCAAAGGTAGCTATACTATTTTCAGACAAAGTGGATTTCAAGCCAAGACTAATTAAGAAAGACAAAGATGGTTACTACATCCTTGTAAAAGTAATAATCCAAGAGGAGGAGATGACAACTATAAACATATATGCACCAAATATCATTGTACCCAACTATATTAATGGAAAAGTAAAGGCAAATAAGAACAAATACAGTTGTAGTGGGGGACCTCAGTACTCCACTATCACAAATAGATCAACTAGACAAAAACTCAACAGTTAAATATTAAAACTAAATCACATTTTGAACAGATTTAATAGATATGTACAGAGTGCTCTACACCACCATATCAGAATACACATTCTTCTCAGATGCACATAGAATGTTCTTCAAAATACCCTCATACTAGCTCATAGAATATTCTTAAATAAATACAAAAAAAATAAAGTTATCCCAGGTTGTTAAAATAGTAAATTATCAAACAGTAATACAATGAAATTAGAGATCAATATCAAAAGAAACTACAAGAACTTCATAAACACAAGGAAATTAAATAACATCCTCCTGACCAACCAATGGGTCACAGATGACATTAAAGAAGAATTTAGCAGATTGTACAATTAAATAGCAATGCCAATACAACACGCTGGAATTTATGACACACAATAAAATCAGTTCGGTGTGGAAAATTCATAGCAATGAAAGCTCATGTGAGGAAAACAGTGAGCTCAAGTAAATGACCTAATGTGGAACCTCAAGCTTCTAGAAAAACAAGAGCAGGACAAAATCAAAACTCATACAAATGAGGAAATTATAAAGATCAGAGCAGAAATTCATGCAATGGAGATCAAAAAGAATGATACAAAAATGAACTGTAGAGTTGGTACATTGAAAGATTAAGTAAAATTGACAAAGTTTTAGCCAATATTCTCCGAAAAAATGGAAAAGGATCAAATCCAGGAAATTAGGAATGAATAAAGGGAAATTACAATAAATCCTGTAAAAATCCAGAGGATCATCAATACTTAATTTGAGAACCTGTATTCTAATAAGGCAGAAAACACAGAAGACACAGATTCCTTGATACATATGAATTATCAATGCTAAACCAAGAAGATAAAAAATATATAAAAAAAACTAATATTACTCAATGAAATTAAAGAGGGTGTAGGGGTAAATAATGAGGGAGAAAAAATGTGATATTAATAAAAAAATGAAACAAAGATTATGTATATAGGGGGTTTCAGGGCAGAGGGAATGGGAAAAAATGAGAATCAAGTTATATTATATTCTGATACAAACTCTCAATGTTGAATGTCATGATGATGTGTATTCATAATGTACCAATAAAAATTTTAAAAAATGAAAACTATAATTAAAAACTTACCAACAAAGAAAAGGCCAGGACCCTCACGGCTTCACTGCTGAACTCTACAAGAAATTTAGAGAAGGTCTAACTACACTATTACTCAGACTCTTTAATGCAATTGAAAGGGAAGCTATACTCTTGAATTCATTCTTGGAAGCATGCATTACCTTGATTCCAAGCAGAGAAAGAACCAAACAAAAACAGAACTACAGATCAATCTCCTTAATGAATATAGAAACAAAAATCCTCAATAAGATACTGGCAACCAGAATGCAAAAGATCATCACAAAGATTCCGTGTCCTGAAGAAGTGGGATTCATCCCAGGGATGCAGGGATAGTTCAATATACATAAATCAATAAAATGAAATACATTATATTAACAGAGTCAAAGCCAAGAACCACACAATCATCTCAATGATGCAGAAAAAGCATTTGCTAAAGTCCAACATCCATTCATGAAAAAAAAAAAAAAAAACTACAGAAAATTGGAATAATTGTTCCTATCTCCACCTAATCAAAACCCTCTATGAGGGCCAGGAATTTAGCTCAGTGGTTCCAGTGCCTGTCTTGCAAGTGCAAGGACCTGGGTTCCATCCCTGGTAACCACATACAACAATGCCAGGCATGGACACTCACACCCACCAGTAATCAGAACCAAATACCACAGTGCTGGGCATGGTGGCTCATGCCTGTAATCCCAGCACTTGGGAGGCAAAGGAAGGAGGATTGTTGTGAGTTTGAGGCTGAGCTCAGAGACAGCCTGAACTACAAAGTGAGAGCCTGCCTCAAAAAATATTAAAAAAAAAAATCTATGAAAAACCAACAGCCAACATCATACTAACTAGGCAAAAACTGAGATCTTTCATACTAAAGTCAGCCACAAGACAAGGCTGTACATTACCACTACTATTGTTCAATACAGTTCTGGAAATATTAGCTACAGTAATTACACAAGTGAAAGAAATACATAGAATAATAATACGAAATGAAGAGGTTAAATGGTCATTATTTTCAGATATACAGAAGACTCCCAAAACTCTACCAAAGGACTTCTGGATTTAATAACCAAGTTCAGTAGAGTAGCTGGACACAAAATCAAAACTCAAAAATCAATAACCTTCTTGTACTCAAATATCAGACTTACTGAAACAGGAATTGTAGAAACAACACATTTTACAATACTATCCAAAAAGTGAAATACCCAGGAATCAACCCAACAAAGGAAATTAAAAAAAAAAAAAAAACAACTCTACTTTGAAAACTGCCATAGTCTGAAAAAAGATTGAAGAAGATATTAGAAAATGGAAAGACATTCTTGTTCTTCGGTAGGAGGAAGCAACATAGTGAAAGTGGCCATGCAACCAAAATTTTCACACAGACAATGCAAAATTCAATCAAAATAACAATAGCATAATACATAGAGTTACAGAAAATAATCCTAAAATTTATTTGGAACCAGAAGAGATCTAGGATAGCAAAAGCTATCCTGAGCAACATATGTAAGGCAGGGGATCATCACAGGTCCTGATCTGAAATTATACCACAAAGCTGCATTGACTAAAAATAGTATGGAATTGGGAAAAGAACAGAGCATCAGTGGGACAGATTAGAAGATGAAGAAACAACTCCAGACATATTAAGCCACCTCATCTTTGACAAAGGAGCTAAACACCTTCATTGGAGGAAAGATAGCCTTTCTAATAAATGATACTGGGAAAACTGGGTATCAACTTGCTTCTTAAGTTTAAAGCTAGACTGTTATCTTACACTGTGTTCTAAACTAAAATAGAAATGGATTAAAGAAGTAAATATAAAGAGAGAAGCACTAAACCTTCTAGAAGATAGGATAGGTAGAACTCTTGGACACATTGGCATAGGAAAGACTTTATGAATAAAACCTTGGTTACACAGGAACTATCATAAAGACTCAACAATTAGGATCTCATCTAATTATAAAGCTTTTTCACAGCAAGGGAAACCACTAACAGATCAAAACC
>PVIR01043738.1:0-11543 GCA_004026965.1 Petromus typicus
GCTGGGATTACAGGCGTGAGCCACCACGCCCGGCACTGTGGTATGTGGTACTGGTTGCTGCTGGGTGTGGGTCTCCACACCCAGTATTGTTATGTGGTTACCGGGGAATCGAACCCGGGTCCTTGCGCTTGCGAGACAGGCGCCGGAACCACTGAGCTAACTCCCCGGCCCTATCCTGTGGTTCTTAATCGCCTCCCTGCCCTCCCCCTCTCCCTTTGGCCCCCTGAAATTCCAGACACAGTGCACTTTTTGTTGTGTGATGGACAGAACATTTCGCTGCTTCTGGATCTCGGGGCCTACAGTTCCATCTGGCCAGAATGATAACACTGCAGATATCTTCATGACTCCCCTTTACTTCCTTTGGACTTTAACCCACCTATCTCCCTCCCTGATGGCTGTAGTTATCAGCATTATGTTATTCTTCCCTGGTTTGTTTTGCTTTGTAACACTAGTCCTTACCTGTTAACAGCATTCATTTACTTTATTACTTTGACACTGTCTAATTTCCACAGTTCTCCAGACAGAACTGGAAGGCAAAGGCTTTATTTGCTATCATTGTTTTCTGGGGACATAGTAGGTGCTCAATAAACATTTTGAACATGCCAATATATTTTTGTGAAAGACATATGCTGTTTAACATTCCTTCTGTGGTCTTATCATTTCACTCTTTTCCCTAGTAGTTTGTTATTCCTTCTCATTTGTTAATCCTCATTTGAAAAACAAAGGTATTTTCTTGTTTGGACATTGTGTGTACCATGTTTATTCTGTGCTTGCAGATCCCCTAGTTAGAGATGTATTCATGAGAAATAATCAGTGCAAATGATAATATTTATGTTAAGCTCCTTTTTCCCCTTATGAAATGATTTCTTTAGAAATTTTGTTTTTTCTAATCTTTCCAGTCTGCCATAAGATTATCTGTGAAATTGCTACAAGATTTGCCTGTGGTCTCAGGGTATAGGGGCTGCAGCAAGAAAATGACACCAGAGTATTTCAGAAAAGTACATCAGGATTAATTTGTTGTTGTTTTTGTTCTGATCTATAAGCAGTTTAAATTCATACCAGCCTCTGCTGTGTGGGGGAGAGATCCATAGATAATTTGTGCTTTTAATGATAGAGATTCTCACCATTCTCTCCACGAATGTACTGACAGAAGACAAAATTGCCTGTTTGCCACTTAGAAATACAGGACAATGCAGCTGACAAATGTCATCTGGAGTTTTACATCCTACAAACATCGATTCCCTGTGTCAGCAAGGGTATGCCTACAGGATTTGAGCAGCTTCCTTCTAGTTTTTCTAAAAATAATGGGTTCGTTCACAGAAGACAGTCTTGAGATTATTGCTCTAATCACAAATTGAAATGGGACCCTGATCTCTCTGTTCACAGGGAAGCCTGCCTGGCTCTCCCTGTATGTGAAGTGATTAACTGGTGTGGCATTGTGGGAAAATGATACGTCTGTAATTATACGGAGCCACAGGAGGGAGAAACTCTGGCTGATACTGGTGTTTGAAGCCACCCAAGTTATTTGCGTCTGAGCCACAAAGGGGACAATCAGGAAGAAGAAAAAGTAAGGAAAATATTTTTAAACAGAGGAAATCAGAATATGCAGTAGTGACACCTGTCTAGGGGGAGACTGGGAGAGCAACAATGGTTGGAGCCACAAACAGTTAATAGACAGCAGGAGATACTGGTTCAATTTTTAAAAAGCTATCAAAGCCACAGAAAGAAGCTTCATCCTGTTCTTTGACGAGAAATCTCTTTATCATTTTTATCACTTTACCTTCTCTTCTAACCTGTGACATGGAGATGTTGTTTCTCACCACTTTGTGTATGTTTCACCATGAAACGGAAAGACTTTGTTCAGCCCAGAAAATTCTGTGCAAGCATTGTAAACAGACGGAGAATCCCTGGCCCTCGCTCCCGCCGCCCCTCCCTCTCTGTTTGGCGTTCATTAAACTACAGGTCTTTTGAGGGTTGAGGAGAGTGGGATTTATGAGGTTTTCAGAATCACCTGCCAGGCACGGGGGTGTCTCTTTCCCTCCCCACAATTTGCTGTCCAGCTCTAAGTGATGAGCTGCAGGCTTTGGCTCTCCGGGAGCCGGGCTGGGCTGAAATGCCTGTTGGGAAGATGTGAGCACAAACGTGGCAATGACTTCCACTCGTGACCACTTGGTGCCGCTCTAGCTTTAGGAACTGCACCACAATCACGTTTTGGCAAACAGCTTTCTCTTACGCTGGCTTCTGCGGTTTCAAAGACAGTCATTGTTTTGAAGAAGGTCATTCAGAGAGTTCGGTGGCTGATGTGATTAGAATATGTGCAGTGAGTCAAATTCCAGGTGCTTTGTCTGGTCATACTTAGCTGTTGTTACTAGCATTAATTATCTCAGGGACATGTAACAAACACAGGTGGGCCCCGCTTGCTTCATTTAAGAGGAGGGTCTACAGTGTGCAAACCTCTAGGAAGCTACTCCAGCACTTGATGTGGTGTTTAATTTGGGGATAGATTGAGTCCACCAAACCTATTCCGTTCATAGACTCGTTGTTAAAAAGAAAATCAGTTTAATATTAATTCTTTCTTAGAATAGGTCACACACACATGCACACACACGCGTGTGCACACACACATGCATGCACCCCTGTAATAAAAGTGGTCAGCAGGAACTTATGTTGAGAATGCACCTTGGCACGTGGTAGTTTATGGTTTTTTCCCCTTTTCTATCCTCTTTGCTTGCATAACTTCTATTCAATGATAAAATGTCCATTTTTATTCAAAGCAAAAACATCATTCACACGAATTACTTTCAGTGTGGGAAAACACTTCACCCCAAATTGTATGAGGACATCTTCACCTTATCCCGTTTCACATCCCTTTTTTCTCCAGGGACAGAAGAGATTGGAGGAGGAAGGAATCTGCGAGGGTTGTGACAGCTTTCGGCGACTTTCTGAAATGGAGGACACTGCAGCATTTAGCTGAAGGTCCTTGTGTTCGGTTTAATGGGAGCCCAGGAGGGGTTTGCCTGCTTGTAAAGATGCGATTGAGAGCGGCGCTTTTCTGACTCATTAATTTGGAAAGCCAAGAGGAGGCTGCCATTAAGAAATGTCTTTGCAATTAATTGCATGCAAAACAAGTTTTTTTTTTTTTCTGACACATTTATAGAAACTGCTTTACCTTGTTTATGCCTCTATACTTCTGCTGGTCTTAGCATGAGTGGAACTGGCCCTAGGCAAAACTCAAATGCTGGCAAAATCTATTTCTGAGCTCCTTCCAATTTTGCTACTTATTCTTTCTCTTTTCTGAACTTCCCTCAGTTTCTCCTTAAACCTTACTAGTTTCTAGTTTAATTGCCTCTAGCATTTTACTTGCTAACTTTGGTTAGCTAGTGTTTGGTATGTCCTTGTGTTTTGGGAATTGAGGATCTTTGTTAAGATCCTAGCTTTGCTATTTTTCTTGCTTTGTAAGTTTAGGTAAATTATTTAATTTTCTTGTCTTTCTATGTCTGTAAAAAAAAGGGTATTTTAAACAAGTGAAACATAGCATGTAAAGCTTGCTTTCTGGCCTCAGAAGAATGGAATATTTCAGTTGCTTTGTTAAAAATGATTTTGGCATCTTACCGTAGGCAGTTGACCCAGAATTTTGAGGGAAATTCCCAGGAATCTATAGTTTTCAAAGTGCTCTAAGAAATTTTTATACTTACCAAAGTCTGAGAACTCCTGGTTTAAGAAAGTCTCTTAAGGGGCAACTGTCTTTATAAAAAAGTCAGAAAAAACAGCATCATCACAAAGGGAGTACAGCAGAACTTACAGTTGTGTAGGGGAAATATTTTTGTCAACTCATTAGGGTGTGATGTGTTCAGTGCTATGAATCCTATATAGAAAGGAAAACACGGGCCTCTGGTTCAGTATACCTCTGCGATCAAGTATATAGTGCCCTTTCCAAAGGAGCATTTCTCACATATTCCCATCTTAGTTTTTTATTTGTCTTATGTGTCCAGATACATGAGGCCAGGTTTGTCTTCCTGACCCCTCTGAGTGAGCACACCATTGCTCACCGGGCAGTAGGTTCTATGAAGGCAGGAGCCATGATTTTTTGTGTCATTGGGATTTGGAATTCTAGCATGACACAGGGATGTAGGGAGGCATTTGGTCACTGGATACATGAGATTGGTAGGAAAATTGTTTTCTAATCCCAAAATTTACTGCTAATCTCCCTTTTCCTCCTTTTGTAAACATACCCATAATGCGCCCTGCACCAGTCCCCACTGTGGGCACTAAGGAGAATGACTTCTCACCTGGGCAGTTTCTTCATTGCTCTTCATACAAGAAACTTGGGCACAGGGGCTAGAAATCTATTCTGGTCTGTGTATATTGCACACTTTGACTATATGCTTCAATCTCTCTCTCTCTCTCTCCCTCTCTCTCCCTCCCTCCCTCTTTCTCTCTGTCTCCTTTTCTGTTTTTTTTTTTGAGACAAGGTGTCACTTTGTAGTTCAGGCTGGCCCTGAGCTCACTATGTATCCTAGGGGATCCCATCAAATTCACAGCCATCCTCCTGCCTCTGCCTCCTGAGTGCTGGGATTACAAATGTGAGCCACCATGTCTGGCATTGTTGTGTGTGGTTACCAGGGATCAAACTCAGGACCTTGCATTTACCAGGCAGGCCCTGGAGCCACTGAGCTAAATCCCTGGCCCTCTTTTTCCCTTTCTAAGATCGAGTCTTGCTATGTTGCACAGGCTGGTTAGAACTTTTTGGATTGTGCAGTTCTTCTGCCTTACTTTCCTCAATTGACAAATGCATGTCACCACGTGCAGCTCACAGATCACTTCCGAACCTCTTTTATAGTATCATTAGAATAGTTTAGTTAGCTTTCTCATTTATGGTACCTGATACAAAACACCCATAATTTAAAGAAAGAGAGGTTTAATGTGTCCGTGGTTTCAGAGAGGATTCAGTCCATGGCTGGCTGGCATCAAGGCCAAAAACATGTGGCAGAAGCCAAGGGGCTCCATTTCTGAGAACCAGGAAGCAGAGCAGGAACAGAGTACCAGGGAGGAAAGGATGAGGAACCGACATAGATGCCAAGACCTCGTAGCTACCACCCACCCAGACACACCCAGAAATGTGCTGCACTGATCTCAAAAGCATCAAGTGGATGCTGTCCCCTAACTGCCACGCAAGCAAAATGGCCCCACGGACCCAGTGGTTCCTGCGCCAGTGTTCTACATAGATAACAAGCGATGTTGTGTAGATTGTTGGTACTGGACCAAGGAACACTCCCAGTGTTTGCTGCTGTTTCCTCTCCTCCCTCAGTTGTTCCTGTTCCAGCCTCCGTGAGTTAGATCTACTTTGTGCTGTCTTTTACAGTACTTCTTCTTCATTCATGGGAATTGAGACTTCTTTTAAAATATCTCTTATCAGTCTAGGAAACAATGATCCTTTGCTTGCATTCATGAATTCTGTTTGACATCTATGAGACACTAAATTACATATTGCTTTCTGGTAGCAATAAATTAGCTAAATAAAAGCTATTTAATATCACATAAGTAGCATGCTGTTTTCCAACCACAATTGGATTGCAAAGATCCTCTAAAAATAGACAGTATTTAAAATAACAATAAAAATGAAATGAGATAATATTTATTGAAAACATTTAGAAGGTATTATTATATTATCTATTGCCATGTGAACTCTGTTAGGTAGATATTATTATTATTTCTACCTTATGGCTCAGAAATGATGGCTTAGAGAGATTAATTTGCACATGTTGCTAAAGCTAGAAAACTGAGTCCAAAAGAGAAAATAAAAATTAACATAGCTACTTCTAAATTTTAAGTAGATTAAAGGTAGGCACCATTTAAAAATCTTAAAATGCTATGAAGTGTTACTCAGTGAATGCTTGAGGTATATTTATTGAAAAGTCCAGCATATTCCACAACTGATTAAACTTGCAAGGTAGTTGAATCATGTTTTCTTGCCTCAAACACGGACTGCAGTGCCCTCTCTGCTTTCCAAATAACTGAATGTCTGGTATGTTTTCTACACCCTGATATTGGAGACTCTTACATAGAAATTCTAGTCATAGAGGGAAAAAAAAAATCATAAAACTTCTGCCTAATCTTTTACTATTTAAAATGAAGCCAGAAAAGATAAACTAATTTTTTCTCACTTAAAACGTGTAGGCTGTAATGAGTTGCATTTGTAGGAAAGTTTTACTGAACTGTTATGACTCTATACTATCTCTTGCACAAAAACATCTTGAAAAGGCTGTGCCTCTTTGTCTCTGAAAGACTGTTCTCCCTTTGGTCCATGAAGACTTATAATTACGTTGCTTTGAAATGCCTGATTTTTCACCTTGTTGCTCTCTACTGTTGAACCTGATCTTTTCTAATGAAAAGATACATCCTTTTCTCTGGTACTTGTTGTTGCTTATCCTTAGCTTTTCTTCCTACTGGATGTTATGCCAGAAGCCTTGACTGGTAGCTCCATAGACAGCAATGACTGGAGCTTGAGATATTGGTTTCAGGTGTTTAGTCTTTCATTCTTAAGCATTGTAGTTCTGTGTAAGTTACTTAACTGCCTTCATAAATGGGAGAGACTCTAAAGGCCTTCATCAATGGAAAATATCACAAATTGAAAATGCATTTAATTCATGTAATCAGCTATACAGTACAGAGTATGAGTTGTGTATCCTTGGGACCACATGGCTTGCTAGGAGGTCTGGGTCACGGCTGCTGCCCACTGTGATAAGACAGCATAATCTCATATGGTGGTGCAGGAAAAAAACTAGAACTCTACAGTTCTACTGAATATATTTCCTTTTGCACCATCATAGAATAGAAGGATGTCAACCCATTGTAAGTTGAGGACCTCTGTGCATTATAAGGTGCTATATATTTAAACAAGGACACTATTTTTTCCCCCCAAATATCCTTCATAAAATGGAATAGCTTTAACCTAATAGTTCTTAATGCTTTTTTTTTTGGGTTTTGTTTTGCCTTTGTGTTGTTTTTATTGTTACTGAGGAACGAACCCAGGTCTTGTGCATGCTGGACAAGTGCTCAACTACTGAGCTACATCCGCATCCCACATCATGAACCATAACAAATACATGAGTTCTAGTTATTTCAGGGAATGATTTTTTGAGATAACTACAGAGATTGTCTGCCTTTATAAATTAAAGAAAGAAAGAAAAATAATAATCAAGAGTATTTATTGAAGACTAAGAATTTCAAGTTGCTGTAAACAACATTTAAACAGAGTCCTATTTAAAAACATAAGAGTCCTTTTGAAAGCAATTCTAAGCAACAGGGACATGGCAGGGGGTATTACAATCCCAAACCTGAAACTATACTATAAAGCCACTGTGATAAAAACTGCATGGTACTGGCAAAGCAACAGACCTGAGGATCAGTGGAGTAGATTAGAAGATCCAGAAACTACTCCAGATACACTGAGTCACCTCATCTTTGACAAAGGAGCCAAAAATCCTCAATGGAGGAAAGATAGCCTCTTTAACAAATAGTGCTGGAAAAACTGGGCTTTAACTTGCCAAAGGCTGAAGTTAGACCTAACTCTTTCAATGTGTACCAAGCTAAAATCGAAGTGAATAAAAGACTTTATCTTTTATATTAAAAGATATATTATATTAAAACAGATTATATTAAAACAGACACTCTAAACCTACTGCAAAACAGGTTAGGTAAAACTCTTGAAGACACTGGCTTAGGGAAAGACTTCATGAACAAAACTTCTATAGCATGAGAATTGGCAGAAGAAATCAACAAATGAGATCTCATTCTGTTAAAAAGCTTCTGCACAGCAAATGAAACCACCAACAGAGTGAAAAGGTAACCAACAATATGGGAAAGAATCTTTACCAGGTGTTTCTCAGACAAAGGGCTACTATCTAGAATATATAAAGAGTTTTAAAAAATCAGCCTATCCAAATTTAAAGACCCAATTCAAACGTGGGCATCTGAAATGAACAGATACTTTTCAGAGGAAGAAGTAAGAGCAGCTAAGATGTATATGAAGGAATGCTTGACATTGCTGGTCATTTGAGAGATGCAGATGAAAACAAAACTAAGATTTCATCTCACTCCACAAAGAACAGATGCCATTTCAGAATTAGCCAGCAACAAATGTTGGTGAGGCTGTAGAGAAAATGGAACACTTCTCTACTGCTGGTGGGAATGTAGACTTGTACAACCTCTGTTGGAATCAGTGTAGAGATTCTTCAAAAAGCTAGGATTGGAGGTCCCATTTGACCCAGCCATTGCTCTGCTAGGTAGATACACAAAAGAATTAAAAGACTGTTATCACAGCGACATGTGTGCACCCATATTTATAGCAGCTCAGTTTGTGACTGCTGAATTTTGGAAACAACTCAAATATCCATCAACCGGAGACTGGATAAAGAAGATGTGGTCCTTTTATACAATGGAGTATTACTCTACCATAAAAATTATAAGATTGAGTCATTCATACTCAAATGAATGTACCTTGAGAATATCCTCATAAGTGAAATAAATAGGTCACAGATGCATAAATATCATATCTTTTCTCTGGTATGAGAAAATGAAGATATAAATGAGTTGTAGCATATATAGTTGATATTGTGAAACAAAATATTTAAAAGGAAAGCAGGTGTAAGGGTAAATAAAGAGGGGAAAAAGAATGTGATAGTAATAAAAAACAGGAAACAAAGCTTATGTGTATAGAGGGTAGAGGGTTGTGGGTGGGTGGGGGAAGGGTAAAAAATGAGAATCAAGTCATGGTAGAAACTCTCAATGTTGAATGCGATGATGATGTATATTCATAATGTACCAATAAAGATTTAAATTAAAAAAAAATCCAAACGTACTGTCTTTTTAAAGTGAAAACACTGTGGGTTTGGTTTGTAGAGACTAGCCACCTGCTCCTCAAACACAGTGAGAAGTGTGCATGTGTGTGCACACTCGAGGCATGTGGAACATTGCTGCTGACTCTGTCACGCACAGTTCCAGACGGCCTAGATGTAAGTGGTTGTGACGAGCACTAGAAAACAACTGGAACTCTCATGGGAAAAATGGCAGACTTGTGGTCTGAGCCACATATTTTCTGGCATATTTGATAAAGGACACTAAAATACAAGCCAAAATGATTGCAATAGCATTCCAAAAAAGATCAGATCTCTTTGAAAGTAAGCAGTCTGATATTTTGAGTTAGTTCATGTAAATCTTTTGTTCTTACAAGAGTTTCCTTTCTCTTAGGTTAACAACACTTCATTCTAATGATATTTTAAACTACCAAATCATACCTTCTTGTTTGATCGCCTTTTCTCCTGTCCTAACACTCGTACATCTCACTCATTCTTTTTGCTATTAAAACTTCACATGGTTTTCCCTCATGTTAGATTTTTATTTATAACTAATCTTGTTTAGTGTGCTATATGCCAGATAGTGTTTAAAGAACATTGTGATTATCAGGCCACTTAACTTCCATGACCATTTTCTTCAGTACACAGTATGGCCAGCATTTGAACTCTGAATTCAACAGTTAGCCACAGTTCTATACTCTTCCATTGGCTGGGCAGTGTAATGAAAACACAATATTTAAATTACAGAAATAATATTTTATAACCATTAATAAATAATCATACTAATTTTTAGAAGTCTCAAACAGTGGTAAGTGTTAGTTCACAATGAAAAGATCTTCCTTCTGTTTGCTGATTTCCATAGAGATGACTGTTATTAAATGTTTATTGTATATATTTTTGAATGTATACAGATATGATGTATTATTAAACACATTGTACTAAATAGAATCTCTTGTAACTTGTGACTAATTTACTGTGTCCTTTCATAAAAGGATATATGGTTTTACTTTAATTTAATGGTTTTATAGAATAGATGCACATTGTTTGTGTAATCATCACACTATTCTTGTATGTTTAGCTTGCAATGATAAGAAAATAGTGAACTGCATAAAAATAAGTCTCCTAGTTTTTGTATCTTTAAATGTCAATTTCTTTTTTTTCCTAGTCCATTTTAAAACTGTGATATTTTCCTTGGTGCCTCTTTTTGTCTAACACCTACATCCAATTCAACACAACATTTATACATTTTATTTTTAAATACTTACAGATACTGCACATTTCTCAATACCTCTTCCTGTCACCATCTTGTCCAAACCCTCATTCTCCATTTTATGGACTATTTTTATGACTTTGTGGCTTGTTTCTCTGCTTTTCACTTCCAGCCAAGAGTGATCTTTCAAACCTCAATCAGATAAAAATCACTGTGCTCAAAGACCTGCAATGACTCCGTCACACTCACTGGACTTTAGTGTTGGTCATGATCTTAAAGACATGCCATGAAGAGGTATCCTATGATTTTTCCTGACCTTGACCTCTTCCATTCTTTCTCCCAACTTCACCTCAGTCACCTTGAAATATTTACTATTTCTTGAATTAATAAACACAGTTTCCCCTTAGGACCTGTGCACTTGTATTCACTACTACCTAGCAGCCCATCTCCCTATATTTGTGTAACTTATACCCTTATTTCTCTATTAGGTCCCTGTTCAGATGCTGTTACAACCTATCTGTTAAAAAATGGTGATGAATTCAAAGAAATTTTTCTGGAGAATAGACTTGTAGAAGTAAAAGTATTTACCTCTGTCCTTGAGTGCAGTTAGTTTTCCTTTTCAAACCTTTCGCTATTTTCTTCCTCTTTCCTCCTGCCTTGCCTGTGTTAGGCTGACATTCTCATACCCCTCTTCAGAATGTCCCTGTGCTCTTGTCCTCAGTGTCTGCTGTGGGAGGCTGGCTGGCTTCCTGCCCCTCCTGGAGCTCTAGAGGAACAGCAGACACTAGGCAGCTGGTCTGATCCCTGTGGGACACTTCGAGAGCATGCAGTGTCAGGAGTGACCTTGGAGTATGACTGAGTTGTCATTAACAATTTAATTGATGAGAGAATTGCCTCTTCACACATTAGTACCTTATATTTACCTACAGATATCTGACACCAAGTTGCAAACACTGCATATATGTAAAGAAAAATTAAAAAAAATTAATTTACCATATCCGTTAAAAGTATCTAGTACTTATAATTGAAAGGGGAAACAGAGCAGAGAAATCTGAGTTTCACTTATTGAATAAAACTTTTTTCCCATACACATCTTCAAAAAATAATGATTCTATTGTTAATATTTATTTCCTTCCATTTAATAAAATGATATGATTCCTGTTAGTTTTAGGTGATCTGTGATTTACTTTGTCTTCTGGATGACCAGGATAAAATGTTAGCATGAGTAAATAGAATCATAAAGTTCTGAAATTTTTAAAGTAGCAGACTTCATTTATCCATTCTCCTAATTTTCTGGGTAGAAGTTGGGTGACTTATTGAAGCTGGGTGCACAGCGACTTTATGTCAGAAGTGGGTCATGTGACTCCCAAACTAGTGCTGAAAAGTATCCACTGAACAGTATCTATGTTCCAGACCCTGTGCTAAATGAAGTTCTACCTGCTGGATATTCCTGTTCCTTCCAATTGTCCTGACACCCT
>PVIR01043739.1:0-11582 GCA_004026965.1 Petromus typicus
AAAATTTAAAAGTAGAGGGCTGGGTATTTAGCTCAGTGGTTTCCGCACCTGCCTTGCAAGCGCAAGGGCCCAGGTTCGATCTCCAGCAACCACATACAACAATACCAGGTCTAATGACTCACAACCACCAACAATCAGTACCACAGTGCCGGGCGTGGTGGCTCACCCCTATAATCCCAGCACTCAGAAGGCAGAGGCAGGAGGATTGCTGTGAGTTCGAGGCTCACCTAGGCTACATAGTGAGCTCAGGGCCAGCCTGAATTACAAAATGAGACCCTGTCTCAAAAAAAAAAAAAAAAAAAAAAAAAAAAGTAGAAAGGGTCACAGTGTTTCTCAGCACAAAGACCCTGTGTCAATCCCTACTAGTGAAAAAAAAAAAAAAATCAGAATATATTAGTAGACAAGATATTTTGAGCAAATGAAACCTCAGTCCTCGCCCAGATGTCTGAAACTATTTTAGACTTTCCCTCAAACCTGAGTCAAGGCTCTCTTTCAGGACTTTCCTATGAGAAATTAAGTGATACAAAGCACAAAGAACAATATTCTATTTTTTCATACTAGAGAAATGATACAGTATTTACACATCTGTGTCCTATTCATTTCTCTTAGGCGTATGTCCTCAAAGTGCATCCATTTGAGTATAAATGACTCAAATTTATCACCCTTCACTGCAAAGAGAATGATGCACTTTTCCTTATTTCAACAGTAACTCAGCCTTGCAGCTCTGAGGCTTTCCAGGTACTCAACGCACTTGAACTTGCTAACAGGCAGTAATTCTCACCACACCCAAGGACCAAAACTCAAGTTTAGTCCACTTTCCAAATAATAGAAATTATAATTACCTGCTGTGGAGTCCCTTGTTAATCAAGGGCAAGAGAAAATCTAAATTGTAAAGTATTAGCTTGAGAGTTATACTACCTTTTAAATTTGTCATCATAATACAATCAACGAAGGAAATGCAAGAATGAAATACATCTCTCTAGGAGCATATATATATATATATATGCATACTTCTGAAAGCAGCTTGCCTGGCGCTTTACAATAAATATCCTTTGTAGGCCATATTTCTGAAACTACATCTTTTATTCCAAAGCAAGCAGAGACTTACTTGTGAAAGGCAACACAGTAAACTAGGAATGATGAACTACAATTTAATACAAAATAACAAAATTTTCAATTTAAACTAAAAGGCAATACGGTGGAACAATGTTCAATACTCCTGACAATCAAAAGAAATAAGGTACAGAGTACAGAGAAAGAAAATAAGGCAGTCTAACCCCAGAGATGGGGGGACTTCAGCCCTGGTAAGAATGGGCTGTAGGGGCCGGGGATTTAGCTCAGTGGCTCTGGCGCCTACCTTACAAGCTCAAATTGCCCAGGTTCGATCCCAGTAACCACATACAATACCGGGTGCAGTGACTCACACCAACCAGCAATCAGTACCACATTTCACAGTGCCAGGTGTAGTGGCTCATGCCTATAATCCCAGCACTCAGGAGATAAAGGCAGGAAGATTGCTGTGAGTTCGAGGCTGAGTTCAGGGCCAGCCTGAACTACAAAGCAAGACCCTGCCTAAAAAAAAAAGGATGAGCTGTAACCTGGCCTGAGGAATCCAACCAAGTGCTTCATTCTCTACATATATAAAACAAGCACAGTACTAGTACCTTGCTTGGTATACTGTAAAAACAATGTAAGAAAACAGAATAATGTTTGGCACACAGCACTCAGTAAATGTTTTTGGGTTTACTTTTTTATTTTTAGGGGGTTTTTGGTGCCAATGATGGAACTCGAGACCTTGTACTTACAAGGTAGATGTTGGAACCACTGAGCTAACTTCCCAGCCCAGTAAATGTTAATTATTATATTTTTAATATTCTATAACATATACCATCAATATTCTATAACATATACCATCTGGAAAACCATTTATTATTACTACTGAAATTAGCATTCATTATTAGGCCTTAAAGGTCATCATTAACAATATAACTCTAAAACTATACTTAATGCTGAGTGTGGTCGCACATTCCTATAATCCCAGAACTCTAAAACTGAAGGAGAAGCATCCCAAATTCAATGCCAACCTGTGCTACAAAGTGAGGCCCTTTCTCAAAAAACCAACCCATTGGGCCAGGGATTTAGCTCAATGGTTCCAGCACCTGTCTTGCAAGCACAAGGACCAGCGTTCCATCCCCAGGAACCACATACAATACTGAGTGTGGAGACTCACGCCCAACAGCAATCAGTACCACATACCACAGTGCCAGGCGTGGTGGCTTATGTCTGTAATCCCAGCACTCAGGAGGCAGAGGCAGGAAGCTATGATGTGAGTTTGAGGCTGAGCTCAGGGCCAGCCTGAACTACAAGGCGAGACCCTGTCTCAAAAAAAAAAAAAAAAAAAAACCAACCCATCTACCCATCCCTCAACCAACCAGTAATACTTAAAATTTCTCTAAGTTTTAGCTTAAAAATTATATTCCATGGTAGTTAAAAGCAGAAATTCAAGACTAAATAGAACAATAACAATTAGAAAAGGAATATATTTAAATAAATTAAACTTGGGCTGGGGATTTAGTTCACTGGTTCCAGCCCCTGTCTTGCAAACTCAAGGACCCGGTTCAATTCCGGTAACCACACACAATACTGGGCGTGGAGACTCACACCCCGCAGCAATCAGTACCACATACTACAGTGCTGGGTGTGGCGGCTCACACCTGTAATTCCAGCACTCAGGAGGCAGAGGCAGAAGGATTGCTGTGATGTGAGTTTGAGGCTGAGCTCAGGGCCAGCCTGAACTACAAAGCGAGACCCTGTCTCAAAAGACCTAAAAAATAAATAATTAATTAATTAATTAATTAAACTTGATTACATAGAGTATTCTGGGGAAAATATAAGCATCTTCTACAAGAAAACTCACCTCTGAACACGCCAAATGTCTGACATTGGTGAACCAGTTGACATGAGCACGACAGTGATCAAAGGCATGGATGAGCTCGTGGGTGACCACACGGTTCATATGCGCCTGATTACGGATATTATTCTGGCACAAAACAATCTAGGGGACACCAAATCAAGAAAAATTTTGATTATTTCTCAAATCTGCTTTCACTTTATAGACTCCCCCTCCCTCCCACAACCTCATCTGCCCAGGACACCTCCCTCCCCTTGCTCTTCTCCGTCAACCCCACCTCTGCCCACTGGTCAAATCCCAGCGCTAACTGAACACGCTCTGTTCACCTTCCCCACAACAACCTTCTCCTCCTCCCTCTGGGCCACAGTGGCACGGGTGAAGGACATTTATTCATATACTATCCCCACGGAGCGGACTGTACCGGTCCATCTTAGACTACACATTACTAAAATTACAAGAGTAGGCTTGGAAATGAAGCAGACAGACTGAAATTCTGGCTCCAGCCCTTGCTAAGTTGGTGTTATGGTTTATATCAAGATGTCCTCTCAAAGCTTCGTGTGCTCAAAGGTGGACTTTTGGAAGGTGACTGGAGGATGGGTGCTTACAGCAGACTTGCTATTAGGAGGCGGGGTCTGGTCGCTGGGGGTGTGGTCTGGAATAGGTTCTCTCTCTCCGGGTCTCTCTGCTTTCCCCTCTGAGCTATACAGTTCTGCCTTGGCACCAGCTGACAACAGACTGTAACCTCTACAAACTGAGTCAAAATGAATTTCTCCTTTAAATTAAATTACAGATGTCAGGTATTTTGGCCTAGAGTGACTAAAACACTTGGTGACCTCAGGCAACTCTCTTGGCCTCTTTGTGTTCAGTTTCCTCAACTATAAAAGAAAATAATTAAGAGTACCTACCTCGTAGGGCTGTGAGAATTAAATGAGACTATATATGTAAAATACTTCTCAGCAAGTCTCTGAGTAAGCAATGAATGAACAATGAATGGCCATCACTGCCCTCATTCTACTAAACTGAGAGAAAAAAAACAGGAAAAATCCTCAGAAAGAAATGCACAAAGCCAACAGCACAGTGAGCAGGACCCTATAAGAATAAGAGAGACATGAGGCATCCTAGTGAGGACAGCTGCCATATACTATGTACTCAATAGGTGTCAGACACTGGGTTATGTACTGTGTATTTTATAGTCATTTATTCAACATTAACTTATTCAACAGATATGTATTAAGACCTAAGAGTAGATTTACAATCTCACGGAGACAGAAACTAATCAAATGTTTACCAAAATTTTAAAATACACGCAATGACAATTGACATGAAGAAGATCACACGTTGTCCTGAGCACATCTGAACGGGAACACCTGACCTGGTTGGAGGGTGCAGAAAGGCTCCTCTGTGGGAGGAATTTTACAACAACAACAGATGCAACAGCTGAATGGCAGTTAAATGTGAGGAGAGGAGAAAAGTGTCCAAGCCAGAGAAAACAATGGTGGTATGCTTTAGGACTAAAATGTCCCCCAAAGCCTTACATTCAGAGGTGGGGCCTGGTCAGCACGGGCCAATCCCTGGAGGCCTGTTCTCATCCAGGCTCCTCCCCGCCCTCTCGGCTTCCGGGCTGCCCAGCGCTGAGCACCTTCCCCTTGGTCACACCCCCTACCAGCCTGTTTCTACCCTGGAGCCTGCTGACCAGACAGAAACCACAAGCCAAAATAACCCCTTATCATTTAAATTGCAGGGATCAGGGATTTTTGTCCCAGCAATGGCGAGGTGGCTAATCCACACACGTGTACAGAAGGGAGAGTCCAAAGAACAAAATGTTTCAGAGGCTGAAAACAGGGCCAGGTCCTGGGGTAGCAGCCCTGAGCCAGGACTAACAGGCCAGCAGGGTCAATCACCAGAGAGCTTGTCCTCATCGGGACAGCAAAGAGAAGGCGCTGAAGGGCAGGGCTGAAGCACACCAGTGCTTCTGGTGTGTGTTGTTTTTACACTTTCAACTATAGTTGGAAGAATAGGCAGGAGAAGACCAAAACTGGATGTACAGAAACTAGCCGATGAAATACTCTAGAGACAGATGGTGAGGTACTAGAGCTAAAATGATGGCTGTGGAAAGGGGAATTTAGCAGGTAAGCTCAATAAAAAGTGGTGATGGCTCGGAGATGAGGAAGGGATCCAAAGGTCCCGCAAACTCTGGCTTGAGTAGTAGCCAGCCTCTGCAACACCCACTGAAATGTCCAAAGCTGAAGACCAGATTAGGTGGGCAGGGGAGGGTGGGTAAAAAATCATGAATCTGGACTTAGACAATGTCAGGTCCAGGGGACCTTTCAGACCAAGTAGAAGTGTTCAGCGGGTAATGGATATACAGATGTGGACTTCAAAATGTTCCAACCTCAGGGCCGGAGATTTAGCTCACGCACAACCACACCTGCCTTGGAATCACAAAGGTCAAAGTTCAATCTCCAGTACCACCAAAACAAGTTCTAACCTTGAAAAATTAATGAGGTTTCCATGGCAGAGTGTAAAATAAAAAAGAAGGGGATCTAATATCAAAGATTAAGGGGCATCAGTATTTAAGGGCTGGAAAAGGAAGGTAAGCTGGCAACCAGAAAACTGTTGTGTGTAGGAAACTATAGGAAGAAAGTGTTTGGCATCACCAGCAAACATTTGTGCATACTCCACAAGCAGCACTTCTACTCTTAGGCTTGAGGAGACTCTTGCAAACATGCACTGGAGAGAACATTCAAAACAGCAGTATTCATAATAACAGAGTTGGAAGCTTAATATTATATAAAATAAAACTACAACATAAACACACAATGGAATACTACACAACATAGAAACTAAGAGGGGTGTGTACAACAGGGAAGAATTTCACAAATAATATTGAAAAAAATTATTGATGAGGAATTATTTATTGTATGGTTTCATAAAACTAAATTATTATCTAACTCAAAGTATTCCATGTATAAAGCATAAAAGCAAACACCTAAATAATGCATTACTGCACCATGTATATGGATGGTAAACCACTCAGAAAAGCAAGGAATGCTTTCCACAGAAATTAGAATAAGGAGAGATGTAATTCAACAGCAACACACAAGTTTCTGAAGTCCTGATAATGATCTACTTCTCAAATCTAGGTGGCAATTATACCAATGTGTCCTGTCCTTTATTACTCAAAATGTGCATACAGGATTTTTACTCTTCTGTAGAACTAGGAGACTTCATAATAAAAATTTTAATTCCAAGTGAAAGACAGGAATGTGCAACTGTTCAACACTCCAGATAGTTAAAAGGAAACTTCAGCATGCCTGCTCTCCTTTACCCTGGGGGCAAGGCGGCAGGTGAACTTAACCACAGTCATGCTGAGGTCTGTCAGTACAATGACATCACTTTACATGTGAGGAAACCAAGAATAAGAACATAACTTGCCCAACCCCTACAGCAAATTAGCAGAGGGACTGGGATTTGAAGTCTAGTCTATCTGGCTCCAAAACCCAGACTCTCACCCCTGGGCTACACTGATTTTTCTCATGATTCCTACAAATAGTAATAAATAAAATCACCCAGAATGAACCAGCTCAATGCGGTAAATGTGAACTGTATATTCAAATTGGGACTATTTACCTTCACCCACTATCATCATGTGACACAATCCATCTGTCCCTTCTAAGACTCTGTCAAAACCTTCCAAGAACTGAAAATTAATAATAAAATGCATTGAATCTTCACTATGCACTAACCACCTGATACAGAATTTTACAAGAGGCATCTCATTTAACTCTCATAGTCACTCTATTAGTGCACTCGTCAGTCATGTTTTACAGATGTGAACACTGACCCCACCGCCACCACAGACTTTCACAGGTGACCTCACTTCTCACTACAGAAAGGTTTAATCCTTTACTGAACATGCACAGCTTTCCATCGCCTGGCTCGCTTTCTTTGCAGTCCTGTCCCCTTCCCTTCCACATGTCCCTGCCTCCAGTTAAACCAGACAAGATGCCATTCCCTAATATGCCTTGTCGTTTCCTAGCCAGCTACATGTGCTCGTCTTACTGCTGCTTGGGCAACAGCTTTTGTCTTCTCCGCCCCTAAGGAGGCTTCACAACTTCTCAATGAATCTGTGGGTGACTTTCAACCAAGTGCCGTCCCATTTCACATCACAGTCCCACTGTTGTAACCAAGTGCTTTAGTTGGGACCTTGAATTCCCCAAAAGGCCCCTAGGTTGAAGGCTTGGTCCCCGATCTACAGCACTACGGGGTGGGGACCTTCAGGAAGAAAGGGCACTGACAGAGCAGGCTCTTCGAGGGGAGAGTGGAGCCCCAGTCTTCTCCTGTCTCTCTTTCACTTTCCAGCCACCATGAGGCAAGTGTTCCCACCTCTGCACACCACAGACCACCAAGACCAAGTGATTCCAGTGGACTGGAACCAGGAGCCAAAATAAACCTTCCCTTACTGTAAGTTAATCACTTCACTTACTTGTAATACAAAAAAAATGACTAACACACCAAGCCCATCTGACACAGTCTGATCTGTGCTCCTGTCTTATCTCCTGCTGTGTGAACTCAGGTGTAAGGATCATGACCAATTCATTAAGTTACAGAAAAAATCTTCCAAACAGAATGCCCCGCAGGTGGACAGTGCTCAGCAAGTATCAGGAAAACGGATGAGCAGGCAGAAGATGACTGGCAAAAAAGCCTACCTGAGAGGATGAAGCATCAAAACCCCCACTGACATTTCCATCACAGTCTTCACAAGAAAAGTGTCTTTCTTTGTTAACAGCACTAAAAGGTAAGAACAGATTAAAGGGACAATGTCCAGAAATTCCGTGTATACAGGGAACAACCATCAGCCAGGAGTTAGGAGACCTTCCACCATTCAGTACATTCCATCCACCACCACCATGAAACGTGCAGAAAGCAACTTCACACCTCAGGACTCAGTTTTCTCATGTGCAAAACAGGGAGACTGTCCACAGAATTCATCTTAGGGCCAATTCTATGTATCTGACTGCATAGACCCTTTGGGCAACCAATTAAAATCATGTTGTACTACACTGGACTTCCTGCTCTTGGGCCAGAATGTCCCAGAGCGCACCTCAGAAGTCATTTTCTCTAATAACCGCAAAATTAATATCTAGAAGACTGCTACATACCAGACTGAGATTTCCCCTCCATTATGGACAAGGTCTAAAGGCTAAATTTGGTACATATACAAAAGACTTTTGAGTACCAGCTTCACCAATACATACACAAGTTGAACAGAAACTTTATCAGGACAAAAAAAATAGCAGAAGTGGGCCAGTGATTTAGCTCAGTGGTTCCAGCATCTGCCTGGCAAGCACAAGGTCCCGAGTTCAACGCCTAGTACCACATACCACAATGCCAGGCATGGGGACTCACACCTGTAAGCCCAGCACTCAGGAGGCAGGGGCAGCAGGATTACTGTGAGTTGAACACTAAGTCAGGCTACATGGTGAGCTCAGGACCAGCCTAAATTACAGAGCAAGACTCTACCACAAAAAAAAGAAAAAAAGAGAATAAGGCCTACGTGGAGAGAATCACTACGGAGCCCATGGAAAAGGCTCAGTGGCCTAAAGTGAGAACTCTTTTTTTTTTTTTTTTTTCGAGACAGGGTCTCACTTTGTAGTTCAGGCTGGCCCTGAGCTCAGTCTCAAACTCACATCACACCAATCCTCCTGCCTCTGCCTCCCGAGTGCTGGGATTACAGGCAAGAACCACCACGCCCAGCACTGTGGTATGTGGTAATGATTGCTGCTGGGCGTGAGTTTCCACGCCCAGGACTGTATGTGGTTACCGAGGATCGAACCCAGGTCCTTGCACTTGCAAGACAGGTGCCAGAACTAAAGTGAGAACTCTTAAATAGCACTGTTATTTCAATTTTTTGATTCTGGCAGCCAGAATACAGAAAAGCATTTTAGATTTACTTACCAACCTGAGTGCTTCATAGCGTCAAGTAGAAGTTTGACATATGGATCTGAAAAAGATATTAATTCAATTAAGGATGCTAAATGGAAAAATCAGCACCAATTAAATTATCCAAATAGATAACAGATAACATCAAACATTATCAAAAAGCAACTTACAAGTTGCAAATAATACTATCTTAAGGTTGGAAAAAATGGGTCAGGAATTTAGCTAAGTGGCACTGTGTCTGCCTCATAAGTGGAAGGGCCTGAGTTCAATCCCCAGTATGGGAAAAAATTTTTTGAAAAGATGGGATATAACATATATTTTAAATTAACATCAAACCAAGTTTTTAGTGAAATAGAACAGTAAACTGAATACCAAAATAGTACCACCACGCATGCTGGATACCACCACTTTTAGTTAAATAGCCAAACATCTTGTATTACAGTGTATACCTAAAGACTGGAGGGATCTTGGCATATTGCATTAAAAATATCTTTTTTAACAGGGCACAGTAAGCAGATTTGAGGAAGGCAGTGGCTACACTGTTCTCTGTGCCAACACCATGTCTCATTCTGCCTATGAACTGCCAGCAGGGCCTGCAACTGAAGTTCCTCACTGCGTACGGCAACTAGAATAGTGTGAGACTAGACAGAGAAACAGGCAAGGAAGCAACCAACAATGTGGGAAAAAATCTTTACCAGCTGTTCCTCAAAGGGCTACTATCTAGAATATATAAAGAGCTAAAAAAAATCAGCCCACCCAAATTTAATGACCCAATTCAAAAATGGGCATCTGAAATGAACAGATATTTTTCAGAGGAAGAAGTAACAGCAGCTAAGAAGCATATGAAGAAATGCTCAACGTCATTAGTCATTCGAGAGATGCAGATGAAAACAACATTGAGATTTCATCTCACTCCACATAGAATGGCTGCCATTTCAGAATCAGCCAATGCAAATGTTGGCGAGGCTGCGGAGAAGAAGGAACCCTTCTCCACTGTTGATAGGACTGTAGATTCGTACAACCCCTATGGAGATCTGTTTGGAGATTCCATAAAAAGCTAGGATTGGAGGTCCCATTTGACCTGGCCATTGCCCTGCTAGGTATATATACACAAGAATTAAAAGACTCATATCACAGTGACATATGTGCACCCATGTTTAGAGCAGCCCAATTTGTGATTGCTACATCTTGGAAACAACCCAAGTGTCCATCAACTGGAGACTGGATAAAAAAGCTGTGGTTCTTCTACAGAATGGAGTATTACTCTGCCATAAAAAACGATAAGTTTGAATCATTTCTACTTAAATGGACATACCTTGAGGATATCCTCATAAGTGAAATAAATAGGGCACAGATAAGTACATATCGCATCTTTTCTCTGGTATGAGAAAATAAAGATGTAAATGAGTCCTAGCATTGTATGTTATACATTGTGAAATAGAAAATGCTCAGTGTAAAATGGGATGAAGGGGGAAAAATGATGAGATTGTAACAATAAAGTAAGGAAACAAATTTTATGTATATGGGGGGGGTGGTAGGGTGGGTAGGGCTATGGGAAAAAATGAGAATTAAGTTGTGTCTTATACTGGTACAAATCCCCATTATGGAGTACAATCATGATGCATATATGCAATGTACCAATAAAGATTTAAAAATTAAAAAAAAAAAGAGGCAAGGAAGGCTTTGGGGATATCAGAGAGAAGATTTAACTAGGACCACAGTAGGTTCAGATATTAAAAGGGTGCCGTGTAGGGACAGATTCAGTCAATGTTGCTTCAAAGGGCAGAACAAAGACAAAAGAGTAGAAATTACATGTGGCAGACTGCAACTCATCGAAAAGGATTTTTCCAACAATTAAAGCTGTCAGAACAGATTCATGGAGCCACCAGAACAGGAAACCTGATCCAGGAACAATCTAAAGCCATCAGCTCAGGAAGCACAAAGGTTTTCCTGCATGCGAGAGAAGAGGCCCTCATGATCCCTGAGGAGTCATCCACTCCTAACACTTGGGGAGGGTAAGACTGCTAGAGGGAAGTATAATGAGCCCAGGGGCCTCTAATATCAACTTTGCCATCTTGTCTGACAGTATAAATGCATAGGGAAGAACTCCAAAAAACTTAAAAAAAAAATAAAACCAGGGCTGGGGATTTAGCTCAGTAGTTCCAGTGCCTGTCTTGCAAGCGCAGGTTCCTGGTTCCATCCCTGGAAACCACATATAATACTGGGCGTGGACACTCACGCCCAGCAGCAATCAGTATCACATACCACAGTGCTGGGGGTGGTAGCTCACGCCTATAATCCCAGCACTAGGCAGGAGGATTGCTGCGATGTGAGTTTGAGGCTGAACTCAGGGCCAGCCTGAACTACAAAGGAAGACTCTGTCTCAAAAAAAACACAAAACAAAACAAAAAAAAAAAAAAGAAAAACAAACAAAGGTTTCAAAAACACTGATAGAAAAAATTGGTGAGTAAAAGAAGCTACAACTTTACAAAACTACTCCCTCTTAAAATAGCAGAATAGGGCCGGGGAGTTAGCTCAGTGGTTCCGGCGCCTGTCTCGCAAGCGCAAGGACCCGGGTTCGATTCCCTGGTAACCACATAACAATACTGGGTGTGGAGACCCACACCCAGCAGCAACCAGTACCACATACCACAGTGCCGGACGTGGTGGCTCACGCCTGTAATCCCAGCACTCGGGAGGCAGAGGCAGGAGGATTGTGATGTGAGTT
>PVIR01043740.1:0-11574 GCA_004026965.1 Petromus typicus
TCCCTGGCCGGTGCCAGCCCTCCCCCGGCCCTCCCCCGGCCCTCCCCTGGCCTTCCCCCACCGGTGCCAGCCTTCCCCCGGCCCTCCCTGGCCGGTGCTGACCCCTACCTTGTCGAAGCACACAAGCTGCAGCTTGCCGCCCAAGTTGATGCGCAGAGGGTGGATGCAGAAGATGCCCTGTGCCCGCAGGCGACTCTGGGCATAGAGTGTGCAAACAGTCATGGCGGCTGGCAGGGCGGGCGGCACCACCACGGTCACCAGGTCCAGGGCACGAATCACAATCTCGTTCGCAGGCACCTGGCAGGCGGCACTGTGAGTGGAGGCTGCCTGCGTCGCACCCACCACGGGAGTCGCCCACCCGCCTCCTGTAGCTCACCCGGTTTCGGTGGAGGATGAAGATGCTATAGATGGTGCCGAGCAGAGCTGGGGAGACAGCGAGGGTGAGTGGGACTCCAGCCCGGGCTGGGGACCGCTGGCAGAGCCGGTCAGGGGCTCACTCACCCAGGACAGAGAGGGCAGCCACGAACTTTATGCTGTGCTTATAGAACTTGAAGTTGACGGGCCGGGGGTGCAGGATGGAGCTCACCAGGCCCCCTTTTGCAGTGCAGAACCCTGGGAGATGGACACCGAGGCGGCGGAAGCCCTGTGAGGACGGCTCTCCCTGTCCCACCCAGCCCACCTGCACCCTGGAGTGCTCTCAGGGGCTTAAGTGACGGCACCAGTGGACAGGACCTAAAACTGTGACCTGGACTCAGAGGAGACCATCCCGCACACCCATCCCTTGCCTGGACATCTGTAGCCCTGGCTGGCTTCTGCGGACACCAAAATGCCTGGCCAGCGCCTGGTCCAGCTCCTCCCGTTAACGTGAGGGCAGTGGTCTGTGCAGGGAGGGACCTGTCTGAGGTTCCAAGTGGGGTGGTGGCAGAGGTGCGTGTGGGGCGGGGGCTCCAGGTCCTGTCCTGCCCGTGACATCTCCCCAGCCCAGCCTTCCTCCCCACCTCCTCATACACACCTGTCTGGGTGACCACCGCCAGGACGTGGGGGCCCCCGTAGGCCCGGGCCTGCAGGACGAGGGTCCCGCAGAAGAGCGTGTGCCGCCGGTGACTCTCTGGGCAGTATGGCCTGGGCCCCTCGGGGAGGGCCGTCTTCAGCACCGGGACGCTCTCCCCTGGGAGGGACACGGTGCGAGGCCGGAGTTACCCCCACCAGTGTCTCACTGGGCTCTGTAACAGATGTGAGCAGGGGGCACCGCCCACCTCACAGAGGGGGCTGAGCCAGGGAGGGCACAGGGAGACAACGCTGGAGACCGGTGAGAGGCAGCCAGGGCCCCGGGGCCAGGTGGGGACAGGTGGACTGAGAGGCAGGGTTTGCGGAGCCTTTTTCCTTCTCTTGTAATTACTCCAGCACAATCTGTTGCTTTTTTTTTTTTAGGTTTTTGAGACAGGGTCTTGCTTTATATTTCAGGTCGATGGACCCTGAACTCACTATGGCAACCAGGCTCATCTTGAACTCGAGGCAATCCTCCTGCCTCAGCCTCTGTGTGGGAGGGATTACAGTGCTGGGCTTATAGGCGTGAGCTCCCATGCCCAGTTCCTATTACCTTATTTATTTTTTTTTTCTGGTACTGGGGACTGAATGCAGGACCTTGTACTTGCAGGTTCAACACCGTTGAGCTAGATCCTGGCCCTTCCTATTACTTTTCTTTTGATACTAAAACCAGCAAGGGTATTTCACAGGGATGTGACCCAAGAGCTCTCTACAGCTCTGGACAGGTGGATGGGCACAGTGGCGACCCTGTGCAAAAGAGAAGCTCGATCCCCTGGCCCTGTGGCCTGAGGCAGTGCACAGCGCAGCCACGAGGACGGGGCCCAGGCCTCGCGCTGGTCAGAAGCCAGAGCACGGTGGCATGGTCCCATGTGCAGAGCCGGAAGCGTAGTCACATTTGCACACACAGTGCACAGGAGCCCAGGGAAAGGAGCTCTGGGTCGGGGCAGTGAACGGGATCCCCACCCACGTTCTCCTCTCGGGGCGTCTAGGTGAGAAGGCAGACATGGTCACAGACGTGTCCTGCCCTGCAGGTTCTGGATACTCGACACAGCCTGTCCCAGAGTGACAGCCCCATTGTACAGGACGCGAAATCAGTCAGAGACAGTTCAACAACACGGTGGGAGGGTGTGGGGTTAACAAGTGCTGAGGCCAGGAGGGCTGTATGCAAGACGAAGGGAAAAAACGGCAAGCTAACGCTTCGGAGCAAGGCGGGAGGCTGGGCGGAGGCCAGGCCGGGCGGGGCTCACCTGTGAGGCAGCTCTCGTTGACCATGCACTCGCCGGCCACCAGGGCGGCGTCGCAGGGCACCAGCCCGCCCTCCCGGGGCAGCACCAGGCAGTCTCCAGGCACCAGCTCGCTGGAGTCGACCCACTCCTCCCCTGAGAGCAAGTGGAGTCGGTGGGGCCTCCTCCCCGCCTCCCCCCGGCCATCTCCCTGCCCTCCAGCCCAGCTCCTCACCTCCGCCAGGCCGGCACACACGCACTCGCACGGACAGCTTGACCATGTCCCGCAGGGTCTGGCTTTGCTGTGGCGGAGGACAGGAGAGGGTGGGAGGCTGGCGGCCCTGGGGTGTCCCTGCCCATGCCTGCTGGCCTCGCCCACTCACCTTTCTGGTCTTGTACATGGACAGGCAGATGGAGACAGTGGAGATAAGGAAGATACACAGCGCGTACCAGTAGTAGTGGTCGGCCAGCCACAGGCCGATGCTGAAGGCCTGGAACCCATAGTAGGGGTTCAGTACCTACAGGGGAAGGAGGCCAGGTGAGGAACCACCACAGGCCACCAGAGCAGAGCTCAGGGTTGCTGGAGGACGGAAGCCAGGCTGCCTCCTGCTCCGGCCCACCCATAGCCAGCTGGATGCTTCTCCGAGCTAAGGATGCAGACGTTTGTGGAGCCCACCTCCCCGCTAAGCACTGTACCTGTGTCACACAATACAGATGACAGTTCTAAGCAGGTGGGTACACCTTAGCTCCATTTTACAGATGAGAAAACTGAGGCACTGGCCTAAAGTTGCCCGGCTCTGGAGGCAGCCTGCCAAAGCAGCCAGACTCACAGGTGTCTGCTGTGACATTTATGTTTTACTATAAATGTGTCTATCTACATGCCCTCCTCTGTCACTTATGACCTTGCCCCTGTCCTGCTGCCACCCTGAAGCTTGGGCTGCTCATGTGAAGAGTGTGGCACTGGTCTCTGCTCCTAGGGAGGCTACAGTGGGGAAGACCAGGCCCTGGCATGTCACCTCGTGCAGGTCTCAGGCTGTGTAAGTTTCGCCTCCACCCAGCGTGCCCACTGCTGGCCCCGGCTTCCGTGGACCCTCCAGGCTCCTGCTCTGGTCTCTCACTGGCCAAGTGACTGGGCCCACTGAGTCAGCTTCCCAGTGCCCGCTACCAAGAAGAGGATAGCTGTCTGATCCGTCACTGTGAAGTGACCTGGAAGAACCGGGAGCCAAAGCCAAAGCATGCAGCAAACCCAGGCCGGAGCCAGGGCGAGACGCAGCGGCCCTACCTCATCCACCAAGAGCTGTGGGTAGGACTTGACCGGAATGCTGATCACGTTGGGGCCGAAGATTGTCATCCTGTAAGGGAGTTGGTGGCCGAGCCGTGAGACAGAAGAAGCTGCGACACGGGACCCTCCCGGGACTGTGGAGCTGGGGAACCTGAGACACGGGGAGGCGCCAACTGGCAGCAGGGCCTCACCTCACAGATTGGTCCAGGAGGCTGAGGCCGGAGCGGGAGCTGTGGATGTCGTCACAGGTGTGGCCACGGTCCAGCAGGCTGGGGGGAGAGGCAGGGACATCCGCACCACGGGGCTGAGTTCTGCCCCAGGCTCCAGAGCTCCAGCCCTGCCGCCCCCTTCTCCCGGAGAGCGCTTCCTGTCAGGAACTCGGGCCTGGCTCTCTCTCTTCTCGGTTCTCCCTGACTGTCTCACCAGGAAGGAGAACAGTGATAACCCGGGGACACGTGCAGCTCTTAGTGACAGGAGCATTACTGACGCCTGGGCAAGTCACTTAACCTGCCTGGCCCTTTTCTTCATCTTCAAAACAGGGACAGTGCCAGCGGCGCCTCCGAGGGGCGGGACTACAGAACTGAGACCATGATGAGGCTACTACCCGTACTGGGCAGCAGGGGGCGATGGTGCCCCGGTGCCAGGGCACTTGCCCCGAGGCACAATGGCTTCTTGGGGGTGGGGAGACCTTACTGGTCCAAGAGGACCAGCCTGTGAGCCCCAAGGGCAGACGAGCTTGTGTCCCCAGGGTATCCTAGAGCTGACGGTTAAGTGTCTTGGCTCCTTCCTCCTGAGGGAGGGCACCCCAAGAAGCGCCCCATGCTGGCCTGAAGAGACCCTCTGGGGACTGCACTCCCACGCTCACGAGACCCCAGCCCCACACTCCCCTCCCTGTGGCACTCCCCAGTGATGCCCCGGGTCACCTTCCTGACTGGGTCACCTTCCTGACTGAGCGAGGACTGATGGGCTGGAGCCACCTGTGCTGGCCGGCAGCATCGGCACTTTGGGTCAGCCACCATGTCCAGCTCTGTGTAAGCGCTCGTGTTTCACTGGGGGAGGGATCACCCTCCCCCCCAAGTGTCCAGCCTGAGGCCAGGGCTGGAGCGACACTGTGACCCGCCTAGGTTTCAGGTGACTGAGGGGGAAGGCCAGGCCACGCACGCCCCCTCTGTCCTGCCATCCCTGGCCCTACCTGACTTGGAGAAAGGCTTGCTGGGTCTCCATCCAGATGTAGCGCCGGCCCTGGAAGACGTAATACCGTACCACGCGCTTCTGGGGGGAGAGGGAGGCCGTGGGAGGCGGCCCTGGCCCATGGGGAGGGCTTTGGGGCTGGGGAAGCATGGGGACCAACCCTCCCGTGGCACCAAGCGTGGAGCCGGGGCCCAGGGAGGGCTGACGTGTGGAGGGCCCGACTGTCACTCACTGCCTCCTCCCTCCTGTGGAGCCGGCCTGTGTCTGTCCACGCAGCTTCAGGTGCTGCCCCCACGGCCACGTGGCTGCGGCCATCCTCGGCCTGCAGGGGCAGCTCCAGGCTGGGGAGGGAGCTGGGGGTTACCCTGCAGTTCCTGGAGCTGCCCTGCCCCCCAGAGCTCCCCGACAGGAAAGGGCACGGGCCAGGCTGCTGGCCCTGCGACAGCTGCCTCACCTGGCCTCGCCGAGGGCCTCGGTGCGCACCTGGACAGTGGAGAGCTGCCACGAGCTATCCTGCACACAGAGGCGGGGCCTCAGCGCGGGAAGGGGCTCCCGGCTCTCCCTCAGCCAGGCGGCCCGCCCGAGAGGCAGGTGAGCCCCACGAAAGGCTCCTGCCCGCTGCTCGGGTGGCGGAGGCCCACATCTCGCAGAAAGCCAGCGGCAGGCCCTCTGGGCACGCCGGAGTCCCACGCCCCTACCCCGGCCGTCTCTCACCTCTCTGTCTCTTGTTTCGATAACGAGTGTTTCGGCGTGCGCCAGGCTGCAGGGCCGCCATCGCAGCCGCACCCCCCACCAGGGCTTCCAGCGGAAGAGCAGCATGGGGATCCCCGCCAGCACCCAGACCACGGCGTGATAGCAGATGGCTCTCCAGGGACTGCCACAGTAGCCGCTGAGCCTCTGCAGACACAGGTGAGGCGGTGGGCGGGCGTGGACCGGGCAGCGGGTGCCCCGCCTCGCAGCCCCCGTGCGGCCGCTGTCACGTACCACGGATGAAGGTGAGGAGCTGAGGGGACCGGCCGATGAACCTGCCATCAGGGTCCCATAGCTGGCGGCCGGGCTGCCCACGAGAGGGCTGCTGTCTGTGGGTAGAAGGGGAAGCGGTCTGGGGCCACCCTACTCTCCCTCCCCTCCCCGTACTGGAGTCTGAACGTGGCACCGAGCTCGTCTCCAGCCCTTTTCGTTATTTTGAGACGAGGTCTTGCAGAGTCACCCAGACGGCCTGAGTCTGCGACCCTCCTGCCTCTCCCTTCTGTGAACACAGCTTGTGACGGGCTGAACACGGCGCCCCGGTCTTTCTGGGCCCGCGGTCCGGGCCCTCCGTCGGGCCCTTCTCACGCATGGCACTTCCTTACGTGGCAGGCCATCACTGGGGGTGCAGCACCCTGCAGCAAGGGCCAGCTAGGGTGGGGGCTGCCCATCCTCACTCCATCCCTGGGGCGAGGGGACTCGAGGGAGACTCGAGACTGATGCTCACCTGCCCCTCAGGGCCATCTTTGTAAATGGGTAAACTGAGGCTCAAAGAAGCACCTGTGGAGTCTTCTCCTGCCTCCCTCCCTGTTGGAGGGCTGAGGTCCCAGTGGGCAGGCTGGGGGGGGCGGTTCCGGGCACCAGTGTGGGGCTCCCTGCTCCTACACAGGGGCAACCCGGACCACCTGCAGGACTCACCCCGCAGGTGCCTGGGGCCTCCTGCACCTCCTGGCCGGGCTCCTCGAGCTGGGCAAACGGGAGAGTGCAGGGCAGGCTGCGGACTTCCCGGGCTCCCCTCAGCCTCCCCCAACCGCGCCCTTCTGATAGTTTCCAGCCAACAAGTCCAGAGAGTTCCAAGCAACCGCCAGTCATAGCACTGACACCCTTTGATCACTGTCCCTGCGCAACTTCCTGCACCCAACCGGTAACCATGCTAGTGGGGCTGGCACCACACACAAAGACACCACGGGAGTTAACACTCCTCACCGCTGCGGGTCTCTGCTCCCAAACCTCCACACATTCCTCATACAGGAACTGCCAGGCAACCATAATTATTATCCCGTTTACAGATAAGAGGCTCAGAGAGGTCAAGTCACTGGACAAGGTCACACAGGAAAGCATCTGGTTGCTCCAAGACATAAGCCCAGGCAGGCTGACTTCAGGCTGGGGTTTGGCTGTGGTTGTTATTCTCATCTGTCTTTGTTTCGTTTGTCTCATGTGGAAAGAAGCCTGGGTGCTGATAACCTGGTCTGGTACAATAGCCTGATGCCAACAGGGAACCAGGCCCTTGATAAGGACGCCAGCCTTGGGCCCTGTGTCCTTGGCTCATTGGCGGAGCAGTCACGGCCCCTCCAGCCACACAGCCACTGGACAGGGCCACACATTCTCCGAGGAGGCCTGCGAGAGAGGGCCTGGCGGGCTCCGGGTCAGCACCTCCCAGGCCGGCCCGGCCGGGTCTCTGGTCCCGGATGAGTGTCCCCCTTCCTGCCAGAGCACCGACCCAGGGGGAGCAGCGGAGGTGAGAGCAGGTGACAAGACGCTTCCTGTTTCATACTCAAAGTGGACCCCGGGCTGTGTGTCTGCTGCTGAAAGTGACCTTGCCAAGCAAGCTCTGAGCGAGGGCCCAGTGGGGGCCGACCAGGGCTGGAGCTACGTGTCGTCTCAGCTGTCTGTCCTGTCCCCCCCCCATCGCAGCCCCAGATCTGCTCTCGAAATGACGGAAACAATAGCCGTTATGATCACTCACTGACTTCCGCTAGGCAAAGGGGCCAGAGCTGCTCGGAACCTGGAGAGTGAACCCAGGGACCCCCGACACGCTGCGGGGACCACCGTCGGGGCTGCAGCTGGGGCCGGAGCTGCATCAGCGCTCCGGGACTCGCGAGGGCTCTTCGGAGAATGGGCCCGTGCCACGGCGACCAGGGCCTTTTCCAGCCACGACTCAGAAGCCAAAAGAACAGCCCCCCCCAGCCCTCCTCTGAACCAGCTGACTCGGAAAACAAAGGGCAGCCGTCCTCGCTCCGGTCAGGGAAGAGGCTGCCTCTGGGGCCCACCCCAAGGCAGGGTGGGCCAGACAAAGGTCAGCGGCTCCTGTCCTGCCTGACCTGCTGCCTCCAGGCGCAGAGCCTGTGGTGGGGCTGGGGTACGGGGAGAGGGGTAGGCATCCGAGCAAGTCCCCCTATCCGGCCATGTCGGGGTCATGGGTCCTAGGTCTCCAGGCTTTCCTTGCTTTCTTCTGCTTTAGTTTTGTTCTTCTGAGGCAGGGTCTCATTGTATCACTGTGCAGCCCAGGCTGGGCTCAAACTCGAGACAGTCCTGCCTCCGCCTCATTCCTGTGCTGGTATCCCCGGCATGTGCTACCCTCCCCGGCTCTTGCCTCTTCTGAGAAAGTTGGCCTTCACTGTCCAAGACGGGGCCCCAAGGAGCAGGGTGGGGACTTCTCGTCACATTTCCACGAGGGACAGGGAAAGAGCTTCTCAAGGTCCCCAGGGAGCTGTGAGCAGGTGCTGAGCCGAGGCCTCCCTCCTAACACTCATACTTCTCCCCACAAGGCCATGAATCAGGGATGACATTCCTTCCTGTGGTGCAGCGGGGAAACTGAGGCACAGAGCGGTACGATGCCCTACAGTCACACGTCATCAGTCAGGGACTGTCTTCCTGGCTCTTCCCAGAAAGTGTGGCTGTAAGACAGCACCCTCACCTCTGGGTGTGCATGGCAGGTCCCGCGTGCACGCCGTGAGACCCGACCTGACATAAAAACAGCCGTTTGGGGGGCCGGGGAGTTAGCTCAGTGGTTCCGGCGCCTGTCTCGCAAGCGCAAGGACCCGGGTTCGATTCCCCGGTAACCACATAACAATACTGGCTGTGGAGACTCACGCCCAGCAGCAACCAGTACCACACACCACAGTGCCGGGTGTGGTGGCTCACGCCTGTAATCCCCGCACTCGGGAGGCAGAGGCAGGAGGATTGTGATGTGAGCTGGAGGCTGAGCTCAGGGCCAGCCTGAACCACAAAGCGAGACCCTGTCTCAAAAACAAACAAACAAACAAAAAAACAGCCATTTGGTTAAAAGCCCCCACCTTGTATCCTGTTACCTTCCTGTGAACCCGGAACTTGTCTCCTTGGGAACTGTCCACCCAACCGATGCGCAGCCGCAGATGGTATGTTTTAGAGCGTACTATTCTATGGTAGCCTGTGATCTAATCGTTGCGACTCGCTTCTGTAATGACTCGATTCTGCACTTTAACAACAGAAAGACCTAATCGCTCCTGCATAGAAACCACCTGGTAACAGACGGGAGGGTAGTAGACTGTCCCTTTAATTGCTGTGCCCCAGTCTCCCCCTTTGCCTTCTTCTACATGGAAGGACGGCCCTCAGCTGAGTAATAAAGCTCTTGGCTGGACTTTAAGATCATGTCGTGTCCTGAGAGACTGTCTCCGTGGGACCCGGTCCCAGCACACAGGAGATGGGGAAAGCCAGCAGCCCAGGCTGGGTGTCTGGAGCCCCAGAGGCCCGATGATGGAGGTGGGCGGCTCCCTGCCCAGCGGGCGCGGCTTCTGCTGACCCACTTCTGGGCTCTTCCCTTCCCATCTCCGGGAGCTGAGCCCCGCCTCCGGCCCAGGCAGCAGCTCCTCCCGCAGGCTGGGGATGGGAGAGAGGCCAGCATCTGTCTCCTCACATCCGGCCCCATCTCAGAAACAAGCTGGGGGTGCAGCGGGGTTCCTTCAGTTCACCAGCCAGAGCCCAGAGCCCAGAGCCCAGAACTGTCCCAGAACTGCAAAAGGGCCTGCGTCGGGGTCTCTCTGCCCACCCTCCATTCTGTCCCATAGAGCGGGCCCCGTGGCGTCACTGGTTCTGCTCAGTGCTGGCTCAGTAGTGAAGGAGCGCACATCTTGCAGACATAGCTGGGCTCAGAGCCAGGAGTACAGGCCCGCAGGTCCCTCTCCTGCCCTGGGTTGCGGTCCGGCCTGCTCCTAAAGGGCCCTTGCCTTGGATGCCAGCATCTTTCCAAGAGGACGCACGCCCACCCGGCCAACCTCGGGAGGGGGGGACCCGACCGCAGGAAGGGCAGCGGCCTGGGGAGAGCTCCGAGTCCCAGCAACACTCAGAACACCAGGAGGCCTGTTTACTCTGGGGTTGGCACCCAGGGCAGCCCCAGGGAGGTGCCTGAGCTCTCACTAGACGCCAGCGGAGAGCAGGGCCAGCAGGCTGGGTGGCCTGGGGGCCGTGGGCGGCGCTGGAGCCCTTCAGCCTCTGGGAAACTGAGAGCACGGCGGCGACGGCCTCACCCACGCTCATAGAACTTGCAAGGAGACGCGGGGTGTGGTGGCGCGTGCCCGTGATCGCAGCACTCCGGCCTCTGAGGGGGCAGCCTGGGCTGCACAGAGGGTTTAAGGCCTGCCTAAAATACACAGCAAGACTTAGGTCTTAATAAAAAAGAAAAGCAACAACCAAAAACTCACAAGGGGGAGAAGGAACACAGGCGTAGCTCCCCCTCGCAGCCACCACACAAGGCCGCAGGTTTGATCCTACTACCGCAAAACGCAAAAAGGAGGCTACAGCAGTTAGGTAACCCGCACAGAACTCACACGCAGCCATGTGCGCCCAAGACGCGGCCAAGACCCGGCAGGAAGCCGTGTGAGCTCACAGCCCTGGGTCAATGACAGAGGCAGAGGGCTGGAATAAAGCCATCAGGGGGCCTCTCGCTTCCTGCCTAAAACCTGACAGTGGTCCAGGGCAGCTGCCCCTCCTTCAAAGCGGCTCCCCAGAGGGCAGGGGCGTGTGTCCGTCCATCCTCGCCGAGGTGGGTGTGCTTGTGAACCTGCACAGTCTTGTCCTCTGCCGTAGGCAGCAAGGGGGATTCGGACTGCACGCCGGTAGGGGAACCTGTGGCACCGGCCTGGGATCCGGGCGCTGACGGGTGTGGCCCTTGGCCCTGGTGCTTCCTCGGGAGCCTGAGCCAGGCTCGAGGCGCGAGGGGCCAGGCGCGAGGCCAGTCTCACCCCGGCACTGGAGAAAGCCGGCGACTGGCCCCATTCATTCGGCAGACGCCAGCTTGGCGCACGGCTCGCGGGCCGGGAGGGCTCCAGCGGCCCCGCCCGGGCGCAGAAGGCGTCCCCCGAGGGAGGGCGGCGGGGCGCCCGCCCGGCTCGAGGCCCCGCGGTAGGTGTCGCCGCACTCCATCGGGACCCCGCGGGAACTCACCTGCGCTCATGGCGGCTCCGCGCGCTCATCGCCGGCCCGGCGTGCGCGAGGCCTTGGGGGCGCGGTCCGGGCGGCGGGCGCGGGGCGCGGGTGGGCACCTGCTTGGCCGGTGCTGTGCGAAGCTTCAGCCGTCGCGGTGCCACCCCAAGCCCCGCCTGCCGCCGCCGCCGCCGCCACCGCTACCGCGGCCACTTCCTCCGCCCTCCGCGCGGGGGCTGCCGGGACTTGTAGTCCAGCCCGGATCCACCCGCAGCGGCGGGGCCCAGCGGGGAGACCCGCAGGACTGCGCTGGGACAGACCACAGAGCCCTGCGGCACCCGCATGGTCAGGCACTGAGTGCCAAGCTGGGCCTGGTGCGCACGTCCGCAGGCCCACGCACTGGGAGTCTGAGTCAGGGGGACTGGGACTTCGAGTCCTACTTAGACCTTTTCTCAAAAAGAAAAAAAAAAGTATGAGGGAGTGGGGGATGGAGTGGAAGGGAAGAAGTAAAAACTGATTAAGATTTGATATGTATATGGACCAATTCCCAGATCATGTAACTATTATGTATCTAAGCATATACTTAAAAAAAAAAAACAAAAAACCTAGGCTAGGCTTGAATTCTGTCCCTGGTACCACACACACACACACACACACACACACACACACACTCTGTCCTTGGTA
>PVIR01043741.1:0-11561 GCA_004026965.1 Petromus typicus
CACCCACCCTACCACCCCCCCATATATATAAAATTTGTTTCCTTACTTTTTTGTTACAATCTCAACATTGTCCCCTTTCACCTTATTTTACATTGAGCATTTTCTATTTCACAATATATAACATACAATGCTAGGACTCATTTACATCTTTATTTTCTCATACCAGAAAAAAGATATGATATGTATCTATCTGTGACCTATTTATTTCACTTATGAGGATATCCTCAAGATATGTCCATTTAAGTAGAAATGATTCTACTTATTTACTTAATCTTAAGCTTGAGCATTTTTTTCTTTCATTAAACATTTCATTAAACATTTTTCAAGACTTTGAAAATGTCTGATTTATTTGACCAATCTTCTTCCTATTCAAGGTGTTTATATAACTTATTTCCTCAAATTCCAGCTAATGTCTTGATAAACAATCTCAAGTTTAAATTTTTATGTGTGTATGAGGTGAAATGGATTCAAACATCTTAATTTGTTAAGTAAAAATGTCACCATTATTTTCACCAATGGATACTTTCCGGGTATGACATGAGCATCCATTTTTCTCAAGCCTGCCCCAGACATTATCAGTTACTTTTCAAACTTGTCAACTGATTTACAAATCACCCTATAAATGGATTTAATTCAGTAGAGTACAAATAAGAAGCAACTAAATTTTTACCACCCATCACCTTTGAATATCATTTCCTGGGATTCCCTTCTCCACTCCTAGACAATCTACTAATCAGCCAGATTTCAAATTTTTCACACATACCAACCTAATGTTGATTATCAGGCTCATCCACAGGTAGAGTTCCAACACAGTACAAATGATCCAGAGACTATTGTGGGAGTTTATTGTTGGTTTTGGTTATGGATCAAATGCTTTAATATAAAAGAATCATCTAATGATCAAACAGCTGTTACACCTTTGCATGTGGAAGATTAATAGAATGTGACATCTTACTGTGTAATATCTCATTTGGTTGCCTATTTTCAAGGAAGTGTATGCATAATGGCATCAATAACCATGGGGAGAAAAATTTTCCTAAGATTCTGTTCTCCATTGTCCACTAATAGACTCTTTCAAACGGAAATGTCTCTGGACAGCACTTCTTTTGAGCAGACCTGGAATTTTGCACTGAGCTGTAGATCTAGAATATTTATATTCCTCATTGACACGGGACGCCACAAACCAAATAATTCTTTGAGTAATATAAATTCAATGTTTTACTTTCTTTCATGAGTTGGATAAAAACTGAAGCCACCTCAAGCAATTACAGTGAGATTAACATATGAATACTGTCAGAACAAATCTTCTCTCTATTTTACATTTTTTAGATGGATAGAGAAGAAAACACGGTAGAAAATGAACATCGCTGGAGATGAAATGCACTGGTTTCTCATTAAAAGGCAGAAACTGCCTCCTAGATTGGTTCTGAACCAGAAGCCACTTCTAATCTGAAGGAGAAAACAAGCATAATTTCGTCATTCTGCTGAGCTGCCTGGGCAGTCAGTAGGAGTGGGAGAAATCCTTCAGCGAGTGCACATGTTGTGGGCACGTGTGTTGTACATATAATTAAGAGTGAGAAGTAGTGTAGAGGAGGAAATAAGAACATTTTGGAATAGGTGAGTATACCACATAATTCATAATCACCTTTTTTTTTACTCTTATAGATTAAGCACTTCATTTATACTTTACGAATGTATTTCCCCCAATCACAGTAAATAAAATATACTTATGGTAATAATGTTTTTCTTTGTCCCTGTTATCATGAATATTGGTAGACTGTTTTTAAAGACTGTGAGAGAACTGAGTATAGAAAATAAAATATTATTTATCATGTTTAGGCAATTTTTTCTTTTAAACAGAAAGACAATTATATAATCTTAATGTGATATTAATGCGTGGGAGACTTTTTCTTGTAAAATATTTGTATTTCAAGTCTCACAAGACTGTTGTCGCTAATTAATTTCTCTTCTGTACTCTTACCATCCTTTGAACTGATAACTATTTATCATAAACTGCTGATTTTCTTGCCCAGCTCTGCCCTTTTATAGCTATTGTCAGCTTTAAGTTAAAGAATCGCCAGTCCTCTAGCTCCTACTCTAAGCTCTCCCTGTTGGTTTCTCTCCTGTTCTACTTTCCAGGCCCCAAACGAGTCAGAACTTTACATGCGGCTCCTGCTCTGTGTAACAGGCTGTAGGGCAGCGGCCCCCACTTGGGTTTCTTCGCCTACCCTGAAGAAGCCGCCAGCTTCTGCCAGCTGGTGCACATCCACCATGCCTTCGCACTCAGCTTTCCCTTCACAAAGCTTGTCTGCCAGGGATGATCTGCGCTCTTTTCTCAACCTGGAGAAATCTTAGTCATCATCAAGACATCTGACACGTGACTCCTGCAAGTCTGTCCTGGCTTCCTTGGGACAGAAGCTATTTCTTCTCGGCCAGAACACTTTTGAACATCCATTGTGGTTACTTTGCCAAAGTTGTATCCAAGGATTTTTCATGACCCCCCCCCCCTCCTGATTCCTGACCAGGATGGAAGATTTCAGACATTTTTATTTTGAAAATATCTATTCCTAGCAAGCTGCTGATCAAATTAAGATTTCATCAAAAGGAAAGTCCAAGCATTTTCCTGGAGCTTTTCACTTAGTGACATCTATGTAATGACTCATCTTCCTCATGAAATGTCTTTTATGGCAACCTTTATGTTCTAAACACAGGGAAACAGACTTTTAGGATATGAGAAGAGGATTTGGAGATGGAAAAGAAAAATGATCAGATCGTGATATTTGTATGTTCCTCAGGATGAAGACCCTTCTTATGTATTGCAACATATACTAATAAAAGAAGAAATTTTAAACAAGGTCAATAGGTAAGTAAATACTATCCCAGCAGGTTAAAATAAACCTGACAAGACACTAACTCTATTTTCCTTAACAAGAAAATATCTTATTATTCTTAGTAAACTTTTGGCTCAGAAATGCTACTCTGCTTCAGTCAAAAACAGATAAAATTAGAAATCATGATTTATACATTACATTCTGTTACATCTCCAAAAATATACAGGCATTTTTGCAATGTTGACGGCAGTTCACATAACTGTAGTTTTGAGTTTGGAAACTAGTCAGGAGGCTCTTCAAGACATTGTGGTCATAAAGGAGGTGAAGTCATAAGAAAAACTGAGTAAATAACAATTGAGATGAGGGTTGCAGTCAGTCTTGGGGAGGGGTTCAGCTCCCCTCCATACTGAGTGCCTCCAGAGGTCGGTAGGGGGGTTGTACCTCCTCCATCTCCCCCTCGTGCATATCTTGATTCCAGCTTTCTGTGATGAACCTGTCACTTTCCCAACAGTGGTGCCCATCTGCAGTGTGTCTTCGTGTTCCCAACCTGCACTGCGGTATCTTTCTTCAGCCCAGGACTCTCTTCTGCCTATTTTGTAGGTTCCTACTCTCCTTGTCCTCCGTTTCTCTGTCAGGTCTTAGATACATGTCATCTCTTCTGTGGAACTTTCCTGATCCTCCCCAATTTGATCATGAAGTAACCAGATTTAGCAAACAAATAATAATACTAAAACCCAACAAAAAACAAAAGCCCAGAGGCCCGGTTAAAATTTAAATTTCAAATGAATAGTATAAATATGCCTCTGAGCAATATGTGGGCTGTATCTATACTAAAATCTCATCCGCTGATTATTACAAATTCAAATGTGACTGTGTATTCTGTATTCTATCTGGTAAAACTAGATGGAGATTCCCTGCTGAATGCTTCTGCACAGTTCAGTGAACTCAGCCCTTCCCTCCTAAGGCAGTGTAACTGTTTGCACGATATTTTCCTGCTAAACTGTAGGGTAACACCTCCATCTCCCATATTCACTGCGGCCCTCCACACACACACAGCTATACATATGTGTGCACACATTTCTTACATAGATTTGTTAATGAATGCCAGTCTTCTGCTCTGGTTTAGACATTGGAAACTATCAGGGGCTTAATTATGCCACCTTCCATGTTTGGAATACAGCCTTTGTAAAGGTAATTAAAGTTAAATGAAGGCACCAGAGTGGGATTTCATCCAATAGGATTGGTGCTCTTAGGGGAAGGAGAGGATGCCTGGAGCGTGTGCCTATAGAGAAATAACAGGGGGGAGGAGAGATCTCTGTCGTTTATTCACTCATTCTGTGGTTCTTTGTTATAGCAGCTGTTTATCTGTTGCTATAATAGAGACTGAGCACTTTATAAAGAAAGAAGTTGAGTTTGGCATTAAGTTCTGGAAGTCAAAGGGCCCCCTCTGGCATCTGCTTGGCTTTCCTGAGCCTGGTGATGCTTCATCATGGTGGACACATGGGAAAACAAGCAGATATGTGGAGAAGAGAGGTTGGATGGTACAAGATGTGTAAGAAGGCAGGGGAGGAAGTTGGATGGTTAATACAGCAGCCTTTGGTTGGTGTGGCCATCATAAATGGCTAATCATACAATAGATTCTCTACTATCGTGTCTTTGATTATCTTCCCTACTTAGTTGCTTTCTGCATGAGAGATGTTTTTCTAAGGCTGCTTATAGATGTAAACACTAGGCACTCATAAAAACCAGATTTTGAGTTCTTACTTATATCAGGGATATTTTTTTAATTGTAAATTCAATTCAGTTTTGAAAATGATAATTCTTTGTTCAGTGGCAGAAACCAGCAATAGTGTCTGCTTTTGTGACTCAAATTTATAGCCACCAATGGACATAATTTGAACTTATTTTTGGCAGAGTATGACTTTCTATCTTCAGTGAAAAGCTTTTTATTGTATTAAGTGAGATGTCAATCACCTAGCACAAGTAACCAGTAAACTGCCCAGTTAATCTGCAAGTAGTCCACTTCTTCTTTGATAATATAAATGTACATATTATTCAGAATGACTGAGAAAGCTGAACACAAAAGCTACAGACAAATTAATGAACTTTCTCAAAAAAGTGCTCCCAAACTTATTGCAATCTTGTGTTCTCTGAGGCTTGATCCATTCCAAGGCTGTGCGATTCACAGTTTGGTAGGACAGAAGCAGTTTCATCCTGGAGGAGGAATCATTTTTTTCTATGTTCCCAGGGTCCCTGTAAATCGGCTTGCTGCTTATGACCTTCCCTTCTGTGACAAATATGTTGGCCTTTCTTCTGCTGGCCCCCAACAAGACCAGTGAAAGCTATAAGACACACAATACCGTATCTCTCTACTCGCATGCCCACTGCTGTGTCTTTCCTCTTCCAAGTTATGAAAGAGTATTTGGAAAAAGCAGCTAATGCCCTTTCTGTACGGCTTTTGTATACCAGCTCGTCCTAATCTCAACAGCACTCTTTCCCATCAGTGTCAGGTCACCTCTGGTTGCCATAGTGACTGGCTACTGCTATCAGGCTTTTAGTCAAGTCTCCAAACCCTTTTATATTGTTCAATACAGGAATTTCATATTACACCCAGCAACCTGCAAACTGCTATTTTTGGTGTAATTATAGTCTGGCTTTCCTTCCTAAGGGATTTCTTACGGGGCTATCTTTTCCTAGGCTCTGTTTATTTCCAGGTTATTAAGAGTCATTCAGCAACTTTTTCCTGCCTATCTATGTGTTTTTCAGTCTCCAGGGTCTGCTTTTGTTTTTTTTAAGCCACTAAAACTCAAATGTGTACTTTCTGATGGTTTATTGAATGCAATGCTTTAACTCTCTGTGTGCCTGTTTTTCTCTCACAGACTACTCCTGGGAGTGCCTTGCTTTAATCTTTCACAGACACAACAGTGTGATTGTTTTCTGAATAAAAATAGAATTCCTCCTCCTTTAAATGGGCACTATTCAATATCCCTAAGCAACTGAGTCCAACAGTCTACTGGTAAACTAACGCTTTGTATAATAAAGACTCAAAAGGACGATATATATATATTTTTAATTTCAGATTACAAATTTATAAGTTATGTGATGAGTTGACAATTTAAAAAGCAGAAATTTGCAGGAAAAGGTTTTTACATGGATCATGCAAATCATCATGATCAGAAATCATAAAATCTTCAAATGCAGATTAATACCAGCTCTGGGGCATGTAAAGCAGAATGAGAAGAAAAAACACAGCGAACGAGACTGTAATGTCCAGGCTCAAACCCAGCCCTGCCAGTTACTAACTTCTGCACTGGCGCCTTTCCCAGTGAGGTAGGAATATCCCCTTTTGCACAGGGCTAGTAGTAATTGATGTAACATTCATTATTGGAATCCAGTACATTTTACTTTTTTGTGGCTTCAGTAAGATATTGATCTCCTCTTGGCAATTTAGTCCTCAGTGGGCACCTGAAATTTTGCCTAGGAGTATTGGGCCAGACATATCACCCTCGCAATCAAATGAAACATGTCTGCAGAACAACTTCCGTTCCGTCTTGAAGCCCAGTCAAATTCCCTCAGGTGAGGTTGTGAAGTAAACATTACGACCCCACCCCCTTCCTCTGCTTTTTTAAAAAAGCAAAAGAACAAGTTGTAGGCTTAAAATTTATCGAAAAATGTAAGTTTTTGTCTCTTTGACCTTTTGTATGATTCTATAGCCAGTGGAGAGATTTCCAGGTTAATCAAGGAAAAGACATGACCACAAGGGGGCAGTGTTATACAATGCGTTCTACTGGGTGGCACTTGGGCAAGTTTGCTTAAATTCCGGGAAGTTCTGCAGCCTGAGAGACATCTAGAGACAGAAGCATGAGGTTGTCACGCAGAAAACTAAAGAAAGACTAAAAAAACCCCCGTAGTCATAAATAAAGGTCCTTGCTTTCCATCTAAGAGATGGAAATACTACCAAGTGATTAGCACATGTTGAAATATTAACAAACAAAACTCGGTGAGGGGAGCTGGGCCAGAGGCTTACATGTCTAGGTGATTTTTTGCTCAGTAGAAAGAAAAACTACCAAAAGTAGCACTCTTTGACAATTTTTCCAGAGTTATTGTTTACTTTATCATGGCATGAAGAAGTAGGGTGAAGTTTCTTGGAGCGTACAAAACACACAGGATCTATGTGGATAAAGGAACGCTTACAGGTTGTGTCGAAAGCAACTGGATGTTTAATAACTGGACATTTTCACCTTAGGGTTGGACCAAGCAGTCCTACTTATTTGTAGTGTTATGGTCTCAGGTTTCATACAAGCGCTGACAACGTCAAAGGCAATGTAAATGCAATGATGGTGACGATGACTGCAATGGCGACATCACATACAGCGGGCCTCCGATGAGCATCACAAGGAGCAGCATGAAGAACCTCGGTCTTTTTGTTCAGAGGAGGAGACCAAGTTCCAGATGGTAAATGGACTCACATTCAGCAGATTATGTTATTGGCCATATAAAACCTACATTTATCCATTGTACACGTGTATCTCATCACAATAACACATATTCATATTAAAATAACTCCAATCTTCTGTAACCTTCCAGATAGAAATTTTCATCTCAGAAGACATTTTGTTTCTTTGAAAGAGAATCATAACTTATTCACAAATACTGATGAAGTAGTTTTGAAAATCAGCTTTTGATGATCAAAATATCTCATTGCCATTCAAATATTAGTAAAGGATGTTAAAATATGGAAAAGACAGTAAGTAATTTTGTAGAGACAAAATACTAGAAAAAAACCCGTAGTCGTAAATAAAGGTCCTTGTTTTCCATCTAAGAGATGGAAATTCTACCAAGTGATTAGCACATGTTGAAATATTAAACATGTTGGAATAACTGAATAAATCAGTAACTATCAATGGCTAGTGAGTGGTTAGGAAAAAGTAATAAAATCTTATACAAATTTAAAGCATGCTTTATATATATTTTCTGTCATGTTTCATCTCGCAAATTTCAAATATTTTTGGAAGTAGAAATCGTGAAATAATTAATTTTATATTTGAATATTTTATAGACAAGGTTATTTCTTTAAAAATTTAAAACTATTTTTTCATTTTTCTTTGTATACTGTCACTTGATAAGCATGCTGCTTATCAAAGGGAGCTCTAATAATTATTCATAATTTTATTCCCAACATGCTAAAACTAAAATAAAAAATTCATACACAAAAGAACAAACTATAGACAGTAACAAAGTAAAGCAAGAGGAAGAGAAGAGTCCCAAACCGACTCAGAAATTTTAGTGGAACGGTAATTCTAATTAAATGTGTATGAAGTCAGGCATGATTACTTTTAAAAGCAAAGAAAATTCAGAAAAGCTTACACTACAGCCGTAGAAGATTCCAAATGAATATGCAACAAACACACATCCAAAGGGACACTGTGCAGCCGTCAAAATGGATCCATAGTTAGATAAAGTGTCGGCAGCATGGGCGGGCAGTGTCACCAAGCAACCTTGCACTTTGTCCCCTCCCCACAAAATAAACGAGAATACTTCAACTAGAGTGTCTGAGGGTGAACACTACAATGCACAAAGGCAGCTGTGGAAACCCCGTGGACGAACTCAGGCAGCTAAGAGAAAGGGAAGAGACAGTCTGTCTCTGCCACCCACTCCCGTTCAGAACCAGAGCGCCTCCCCAGCAAGGAAACTAGACAGATGGCCCCTGGCAGCACCCACGACCACCAAGGACACCCGTGGTCTCTGCTCCTGGAGATGCTGCAGTTCCTGAGTCCACGTGAGGGACCAGCTTAGAGCTCACCGCACTGAACGAGCCCTAAGGAGGGATCCACACCGTGTTCTTTGCCTGTGACTCAAGCTGCTGCTGCACTGTGCACCATCTCGAAACTGGAGTCACTGCTTACATGGGTCCCCCTCCCCACGTGCCTGCTGACTGCTGTTTCTTACTGCCCAGGGTTCACTTACTAAAACATGCTGTCTTTTCTCCGGGATCCCGAGTTCCCCGTGTGTCCCGTGCCCCCGGAATCCTGGCACACCCTGTCCCTGAAAGCCATGTCCATCCTGTGTTCCAGGATCTGTTCTCTGCCCCACGCCAAGTGGAAGCAGCAGAGCCACAGTCCCCAACTGAGAGGGAGGGTTGCCCCTACCCAGGTCTAAGAGAAGGAATCTGAATCCACATCACGGTACCGCAGAGGTTCGCCACGTCTCCTACTTCAGGGTCCCAGACCTACGGATCTGAGCAGCTAGAACATGGTGCCTCTGGAGCTGCCAGCAGGCTCAGACCCAGCACCGGTCCTGACCCACTCGTCAATCTCCTTACCACAGGGAAATTCGAAGCAAGGAGAGTCCTGACACCTAAACTAACAGTTTACCAGGTGGCCAGGTCCAGGGAAGCACCTGTGGCACTGCTGACACAGGTGAAACTGAAGTTCCATAGAGATGGCACCACTGTACCAGGGCAAACACACCCATCCACTGAAATTCCTAGAAATCCATTCTTTTTTTTTTTTTTTTTCTTTTTTGGTTTTTTCAGACATGATCTCATTATGTAGTCCAGGCTGGCTTCTAATTCACTGTGATCATCCTGCCCAAGTCTCCCAAGTGTTAGGATTACATGTGTGTGCCACTGTGCCCAGCCCCATAAATCCATTCTTTAAAATGGGAATAGGTGGCTGTTCCAGCAAATATGCAGGTATTAACACAATGACAGAAGCAAAGCGATAGCTACTAGTATTTCTTGAGATAGTTAACTCAATAAAGTTAGACAAATAATTAAACAAAAGGATAGGTTTCACTCCAAAAAGAAATTTTGGTGCTGAAGAATTCAATGAGCAAGATAAAAAATACAATAGAGAACTTCAGCAGCAGATTACATCAAACAGAAGAAAGGATATGTGAATGTGAAGCCTGAGCAGATGATAGGAAAAAAAGGAAAAAAAATAGAAGACAAAGATCTTGGAATATCATTAAAGAATATTTTCACAATCTTTTTCAAGAGGTAGAAGAAATAAAGGACAGAAAATGTATTTAGCAAAACAAATATTGGAATTTTTTTAAGTCTTGGGAGAGATAAAGACATTCAGATCTAGGAAGATCAAAGGTCCCCAAATAAATTCAACTCAAAGATGTCTTAACCAATGAACATTAAAATCACTGTTAAAAATCAAAGACAAAGAGAGAACCAAAAGAGGAACACCAAAAGAAAAATGTCAAGTCATATTTACTATCTAGAATATATAAAGAGCTCAAAAAAATCAGCCCACCCAAATTTAAAGACCCAATTCAAAAATAGGCATCTGAAATGAACAGATATTTTCAGAGGAAGAAGTAAGAGCAGCTAAGAAGCATATGAAGAAATGCTCAGCATCATTAGTCATTCAAGAGATGCAGATGAAAACAACATTGAGATTTCATCTCACTCCACAAAGAATGGCTGCCATTCAAGAATTAGCCAGCAACAAATGTTGGTGAGGCTGCGGAGAAGAAGGAATCTTCTCCACTGTTGGGGGGACTGCAGACTTGTACAACCCCTGTGGAGATCAGTTTGGAGATTTCTCAGAAAGCTAGGATTGGATGTCCCATTTCAACTGGCCATTGCCCTGCTAGGTATATACACACAAGAATTAAAAGACTCATATCACAGTGACATATGTGCACCCATGTTTATAGCAGCTCAGTATGTGATTGCTACATCTTGGAAACAACCCAAGTGTCCATCAACTGGAGACTGGATAAAAAAGCTGTGGTTCTTCTACAGAATGGAGTATTACTCTGCCATAAAAATGATAAGTTTGAATCATTTATACTTAAATGGACATACCTTGAGGATATCCTTGTAAGTGAAATAAATAGGTCACAGATAGGTAAATATCGCATCTTTTCTCTGGTATGAGAAAATAAAGATGTAAATGAATTCTAGAATTGTATGTTATATATTGTGAAATAGAAAATATTCAAAGTGCAATAGGGTGAAGGGGGAAAATAGTGATATTATAACAAAAAAGAAAGGAAACAAATTGTATGTATATAGCGGGGCAGTAGGGTGGGTAGAGCTATGGGAAAAAATGAGAATTAAGTTGTGTCTTATACTGGTACAAATATCCATTGTGGAGTGTAATCATGATGTGTGTGTGTAATGTACCAATAAAGATTTCAATTAAAATAAAAGAAATAACAAGGCAGCATATTCAAAGCTATGGAATAAAAATAAAATCTTTCAGGCAAGACTAACATATCCCCCAAAAGTAACCTTTAGCAGCAAAGGACAAATAGCGTTTCCCAGATGATCAAAAGTTGAAGGAATCATGACCAGCAGCTTCACAAGAAGTGCTGATGAAAATCACACAACTGGAAATGAAGAAATTATTACTGTCAGGAAAACATATGAAAATATAAAACTCACTGGTAGAAAATGCATAATTAAAATGCTGTAACTGTAAAAGTAATGTACACATTTTTAAGATTGCTTGTATGAAGAGTAAAATTCAAAATGCTGAAAAAATAACTAGTCAAAAATTGTTAAGAAAAATACAACAGAAAAATATACATATTTTGGCAGCAAAAATAAAAGTTATGGGGAGGAGAAGCGTAAATGTTTAAGGTATCTATTGTGACCACAGTTAAAATCATCAGCATAAAATAGTAATGTCACTGTAAGAATTTTTAGCTAACCCATGGGTAATATAAAGCCAAAATATTACCATGGATACGCAAATGAGGAGAAAAAAA
>PVIR01043742.1:0-11561 GCA_004026965.1 Petromus typicus
ATTGTTGTAACTGAAGAAATAGTGTATTTAATTCAGAACCATCATCAGGAATAAAAGCAGTTTCAATAGACTGTACAACCCCTTCAGCATACTGAGAATCTGTAATGATGTTTAGAGGAATAGAGAAATCCACTAAAACCATGAGAATAGCATATAACTCAGCCTTTTGAACCGAATGATAAGGACTTTGAACCACTTTGTGTAACTCATCAGAAAGATATCCAGCCATTCCTAGCTTATTAGCATCTGTAAAGAAAGTTCTTGCTCCTGAGAGTGGCCTGTGTTTGACAATTGTTGGGAGAATCCATGAGGTTCGCTTTAAAACCTGGAATATTTTCCCTTTAGGATAGGAATTGTGCACTTGTTCTACAAAATCAGAAAGAGCCATTTGCCAATTTTCATTAAGGGCATATAGCTGAGAAATTTCTTTAGTTGTATAAGGAACAACAATAGAACTAGGATCATATCCAGACAGCTGTCGAACCCGCAACCGACCTTTGATAATCATTTCACAGATTTTTTTCTCCATAAGTTTTTAATCTTTTGTTTGCCTTATTTGGTAAAAATTGCCACTCTAAAATATTTTCTTTCTTTTGCATAATTACACCCGTAGGTGAGTGAGGAGATGGGAAGATAACAAAGTTAATTGAACAAGTTAGTTCTAATTGTCCCAGACAGGCATTGGCAATTCGTTCTTCTACTAGATGGAGTTCAGCTTCTGCAGCTGGAGTAAGTTGTTGGGGACTATCTGAGGATTACCTTGTAAAATTTGAAATAAATTAGTAAGATCTGCATTGGTTAGGCCTAGCATAGGCCGCAACCAATTTATATCACCAAGAAGCTTCTGAAAATCATTAAGAGTTTTTAAGGTATCTTTTCGAATCTGAATTTTTTTTTTTTTTTTTTTTTTTTTTTAAGGTTTTTGGAGACAGGGTCTCGCTTTGTGGTTCAGGCTGGCCCTGAGCTCAGCCTCAAACTCACATCACAATCCTCCTGCCTCTGCCTCCCAAGTGCTGGGATTACAGGCGTGAGCCACCACGCCTGGCACTGTGGTAGGTGGTACTGGTTGCTGCTGGGCGTGAGTCTCCACACCCAGTACTGTTATGTGGTTACCGGGGAATCGAACCCGGGTCCTTGCGCTTGCGAGACAGGCGCCGGAACCACTGAGCTAACTCCCCGGCCCTCGAATCTGAATTTTTTGTGGAAAGATTGCTGAAGCTGTAACTTTATATCCTAAGTAGTCAACTACATTGCCCTGTTGGATTTTTTCAGGAGCTATTTCCAGGCCCCAGGATTCCAAAGTATGTTTCATATCTGCCCAAATGGCTACTAATTGCTCTTGGCTTTTTACTGCCACAAGAATATCATCCATATAGTGATAAATAATAGCTGTAGGAAAACAGATTCTGATCTGTTCTAATGGCTGGGCAACAAAATACTGACACAGAGTAGGACTATTCATCATGCCTTGAGGCAGTACTTTCCATTGATAACGCTTGACAGATTTAGCATTATTGAAAGTAGGTACAGTAAAAGCAAACCTTTCCCGATCTAGAGGTTGTAATGGAATGATAAAGAAACAGTCTTTAAGATCTATGACTAGCAAAAACCATTCTTTTGGAAGCATAGACGGTAAAGGAATTCCAGATTGTAATGGTCCCATAGGCTGAATGACCTTGATAATAGCTCTTAAATCAGTTAACATTCTCCATTTCCCAGACCTTTTCTTTATCACAAAAACAGGAGAATTCCAAGGACTAGTAGATTCTTCTATATGACCTGCCCTCAACTTCTCTTCCACTAAGGTCTCCAAAGCCTGTAGTTTTTCCTTAGTTAAGGGCCACTGCTCAATCCAAATTGGAGAATCAGTAATCCATTTTAAAGGAAGAGCAGTTGGCACAGCAGTGGCCCCTATGATAAATTTGGATAACCAAGACCCTGATGTCCCTTTTGTGTAGATTCTGATACAGGGAAACGAATGCCATTTTCATCTTTACCTAATCCTTTCCCTGGAACATGTCCCATTTTGTACATTATTTCTTTAACATTGTTTGACAAAGTAGGAATGTACATTTGTGCTCTCCACTGTTGTAACAAGTCCCTTCCCCATAGATTCATGGCAATAGGGGCAACATAAGGCTGTAAAGTGGCCTGCTGTCCATCAGGTCCCTGGCACTTTAAAATATTAACACTTTGAGAAATATCATTAAGAGTACCAAGTCCAGTAAATTGAGTATGTATCCTTTTAAGGGGCCAAGATTCTGGCCAAGAAATAGTAGAAATAATTGCTCCTGTGTCCACCAGACCTTCAATAGGTATATTATCTAAAATAACAATCATCTTAGGGCGATCTTCCTTAATTAAGGTTTGCCAAAAAACTTCTTTGCCAGTCCTGCCAAACCCTCCTTTTCTGACCTCAGGAGGAATCATCCCCTTAACACATAGAAACAAAAGCAGTTGAACTAGGAACATACATAAGAGAAAAACACAATTTGTCAGGGGCTTCCATAGAGTAACACCCCCTACCGCTTCCTCAGCCATCTCTAGTGGAGGCGCTGAGGGTTCCCTATTTTCCACAGGGAATGAATTTACTTTTTGTCTCTGCAATTCTGCCACTTCCCCAGCCTTCTTTAACGGAGCTGAGGGTTCCCTGTTTTTCACAGGGAATGAATGTTTTCTTTGTTTCTGCAATTCTGCCATTTCCCCAGCCCTCTTTAAAGGAGCTGAGGGTTCCCTATTTTCCATAGGGAATGAATTTGTTTTTTGTCTCTGCAGTAGCTCAACCTTACGCTGCAGCTTCCTCCTCTGAGTGACCAAACTCTCAACTTCATCCTCCTCTTCACTCTCAAAACTACCTTCACTTAGGTTTTCCCTCAGTGGAGGAGGTGGCAGTTCTTCCTCCAATTCCTCCTCTTCACCACTGCCTCGTAGCTGCAGTAGAGCTTACTGTTTTACCAGTGATGGGAAATTTCCCATGACCTGCTATAATGCTAAAGTCTTCCACTTACCAAGGAACGCACCCTTTGGGCCCCAAGTGTCCGGTCCTCCGAATCCTTCGAGCCCCTCGTCTGGGTGCCACTTGTCGGTGTAAGTCCGATGTATGTCCGGGGTCGCAGATGTATGTCCGGGGTCGCAGAAGGAAACGAGGCACTCAGGGATGAGATCCAGCAGGGAGAACAGCCTTAGAGGACTGAACCACCAAGCTGTCTTCCAACAGCTCTTTCATTATGGAGCCAATACAAAGTAGCAATGCATAGGGGTAAAAACAGAAGAGGTGGGCTGGGGCATTTCCTGGGACAGGCCTTGCAGTTCTTCCTGATTCCTATCCCAGTGTTTGTTTGCCAATCTCGTTTGCAAGATTCAGTAATACAAAACTTAACAAGATGCCCAGGAACATCCTGTGAACTGGTGATAAGGAAACTCAGGAGTTGTGCATAACTGGTAAACAGCTACCTTTCCCCCTACACAAAATAGTAAAGATTTTCCCATTAATGCCTGAGACAAGGTGAGAGTGCCCAGTGTCAGCATTACTAATCAACATTCTCTGTCCATTGGCAACATTCTGAATCAAATTTCTATGTTATGTTCATTGGGTTAGGACACAAAACATAAATAGGAGGTTTAGGGGCTGGGGATTTAGCTCAGTGCTTCTAGCGCCTGTGGGTTCAGTCCCTGGAAACCACATTCAACAATGCTGGGCGTGATGACTCAGTACCACACACCACAGTGCAATCAGTACCACCCACCACAGTGCCAGGCGTGGTGGCTCGCACATGTAATCCCAGCACTCAGGAGGCAGAGGCAGGAGGATTGCTGTGAGTTCAAGGATTGTTTGGTCTACATAGTGAGCTCAAGGCCAGCCTGAAATACAAAGTGAAACCCTATCTTATAAGTTAAAAAAAAAAAAGAAGGTTTAATTATAAAAATAGAAAATTTAAAAAAACATCATATTTTGTAAACAGCATATTGTCTATTCTAAAAACACAAGAATATTAGCTAAAAACTCCTTGAAATTAAAATAATGCTTCTATAGGAGTTATGTTAAAAAATCTGTCTTTTATACTTAGCTATACATGTAACAAGAAATGCATGGGGCTTATATGTTATAATGAGGAAATGTCTACTTTTTTTTTGTGGAACTGGAGATTGAACTCATGACCTTCTGCAGGCAGTGACATCACAAGGCAGGCAGTGACATCACTGAGTCAAATCTTTGGCCTCTTGGGCCTATTTTTGATATTTACCTTTTGGCGTTTGAGACTTAATAAGTTGCTAACTGAGGGCTTAAGGATTTAGCTCAAGTGGTACTGTGCCTACCTGGGAAGCACAGGGGCCCAAGTTCAATCCCCAGTACTGTAAAAAAAAAAGTTGCCAAGTGCCCTAAACATATCTCCTATAGTGTTATAGGAGATTCAACCACCTGAACTCCTGCCCCATGCAGGCATACCAGACCTAGTCAATGCCACAGTGAATACTGAGACTAGTCTTCTTCCTTACTGTCTCAAACAATTTCAGATCTACTTGAGAGTCCTTCCTTGACCCCTTAGAAACTTCAGTTATGTAAATATTAAGTCTCATTTTACCCTTTTGCAGGGAGAGGGTGCTCATCAGTCTTTTTTTGAGACAGGGTCTCGCTTTATGTTCAGGCTGGCCCTGAGCTCAGCCTCAAACTCACATCACAGCAATCCTCCTGCCTCTGCCTCCTGAGTGTTGGGATTACAGGTGTGAGCCACCACACCTGGCACCGTGGTATGTGGTGCTGATTGCTGCTGGGTGTGAGTCTCCATGCCCAGTATTGTATATGGTTACAGGGGATCAAATCTGGATCCTTGTGCTTGCAAGACAGGCACTGGAACCACTGAGCTAAATCTCTGGCCCTCATCAGTCTTGATGTTCAAACTAAACTTTGTGTGGGGATTCTTCCTACTCTTACAAGGTGACCACAACAGATACAGAGCAGAAGCAAAAAGTCTATTGTGAGTAATAATGGCTCATACTTATAAATGATTATTATATCTTTATGTACTATTTTTAGTACATTGAATCACAATACTTTCATCATTACCTTCATTATAGATGATTAAATAGAGGCCAAGAGTTAGCTGCTATGTACTGGATCACCCAGCTGATCAAAGGTATAATGAAGATACAAATCCACAAGTCTGGGTCCAGAATCTTCGTGAAGCCTCTCTAAATTACATGTATTGTTCTATAAGTGATACCTCTTACTCTGTTAGTGAGTCTATGTTTGGCTTACTACTTTATATTAAAAACACACACCTATAGGTATAGTACATGTGACTAAAATGTACTTTTGTCTTCTGTTAGGTAGTTTGGTATTTTTTTACACTTAAATGCTGACTTGCATCATATGCTTAAAATATGACACATCAAGACTTTTGTTTTTTGGTCTTACTTTGTAGTTCAGGCTGGCCCTGATCTCACTATGTAGCCCAGGCTAGCCTGTAACTCACAGCAACTCTCCTGCCTCTGCCTCCCAAGTGCTGGGATTACAGCCGTAAGCCACCATGCCTAGCATTGTGGTGTGTGGTATTGATTGCTGGTGGGCGTGTGTCACCACGCCCAGCATCATTGTATGTGGTTACCTGGGATCAAACTCAGGACCTTGCACTTGCAAGACAGATGCCAGAACCACTGAGCTAAATCCCTGGCTCATGCCTTGATCAGTATTTTATGGTTTAGATGCAAAAATCTTCCTGAAGTATCACATTATTCAGAGGTGTGGTTTTTGGAAGGTGATTGGATCATGAAACACTACACTCATTAATTCATCATTAATAATTCATATCTGGATGTGCTGGTAGAAGGTGGGACCTGCTGGAGGTGAGTCAATGAGGCTGGGATTTGGAAAGGTGTGTTCTTGTCCCTGGCTCCACCCTTCTCTTGCTCTGCTTCCTGGCTGCTATGAGTTGAATGGCTTTCTTCCATCATGCTCTTCTACTAGCCATTTCTTCCTTGGATTCAGCTAACTCTACATGGGCTGTACCCCCAGAAGTATGAGCTAAATAACCTTTTTATCCATTAAGTTATTGGTCTTAGCCATTTTGTTCCAGTAGTGAGAAAGCTGACCAACACACAATAGAACATGGTAGCAATGATATGCAATTTTGTGCCACCTCCTTTACTTGACTGGCAGCTTTTCATTTCTGCCTCTCAGAAGCCTAAGACCATGTTAGAAGAGCTCTTCGCCTGAGCCTGCAGTGACTGCAATGTTGTGAGAGCTAACAACCACGTGGAAAAGTTGTAAACTGTGAAACCATATGGAGAAGAAGAGAAGCTAAGAAGTGCTCGGAAATAACATGAGTCAAGGAGCCATCCTGGAAGTGGATCCTTCGGCCCAAGCTCCCCCAGCCAACATCACATATAGAAACAGATGAGCTGCCCACCAAGACATTCCTGAATTTATCTTGATCTTGGTATGTAGTCCAGGCTGGCTTTGAGCTCAGAGCAATCCTTCTGTCAGTCTCCCAAGGGTTGGGATACCAGATGTACACCAGCACTCCCACACAGCTAGCTCTTTTATTTTTTATTTGGAGACAGGCCATATAGTAAGTCACTAAATTACCCAGACTGAGCTTGAACTTGCAGTCTTCCTACCTCCGCCTCCCAGAGTACTGGGATTACAGGTTTGTGCCAATATGCCTGCTAGATATTGAGATCTTTACGGGTGTTCTTTATTGTCATCAGGGGAATATAATACTCAGTAAAGTTATCTATATATTTCTATGAAATCTGATTTGCTTTTAGCAAGAGGAAAATAATAATCAAGTATATGATTATTTTTGTTTAGCCTTTTAGTTTTCAAAATGCTCTTTCATATCTATCATCGCCTTTAATCTTGCCAACAAGTCTGGAATGGATGGAAAAGGTAGTGTTATTATTTTAAATTGTTCATAGGGAAATAGAGGTTTGAGCAGGTTATGTGTCTTTCCCAGCACCATGTGGGTAGATCAGAGGTAAGGCAGGAAACCAGACTACTTCTTCCATAGTCTGTCTTTGCCAGCATCCCGCCACCCTGCGTTGCACATGACAGAGTGGATGGCATAGGAGTTGAGTCTCTTGTTGATGTTTTAACCATTATGTCGAGTGTATTTTCAGTGAAACTCTCTTGTTTCCAAGACAACAGTATTCAAACAAAAACCTCCGTGGCTCTGAAGGAGGCACAGTCCCTGTCATTTCCATCCTTTAGAAGAACTGCACATTTTGATGGGCAGAGTGCCAGAAATTATTAAACCAAATAGTTCCGTGGAGTCCTGATGGGGCCGGAGAGCAGAGGAGGAGAAGCAAACTTCTATGTATGTAAATGTGGATGGCATTTCTGCTGTACATCTTTCAGTAGAAATCATGACAATCCAGGAAAATCTGGGGCTCGACACTTTATAGAATGAATAACAGTCTGGAAAGAAATAAATAGGCGTACACTGAAGAGGTGAGGTGGGGCTTGGGGGAGAGGTCGGCAGGCAGGAGGAGCGGCGCGTTCCTCAGTGCTTTCGCTGACTTCCAGCAGAGGAGGCAGTGGACACAGTGATCAGATTTGAATTCTTTTCATTGAGTCAAGTGGCTTGGACTCTTCCTTTTGCTTTGATTTGCTTTTCTTGTGAGGTATTCACTTGGACTTTATCCCTCCCTCCCCTTTTTTTTTGTTGTGAAAACAGAGATTTTTGAGCAGATCAGAAATGAAATACATTCATGGTACTGGCTTTATGCCGGATTTTATTACAATTTTTTATTGCTCTGTCTGCCTACAGGATAGGAAATTGGTCTCTTAGGTATGTGAGATAGAAGAGAGTTTTTTAATTCTTCCATGCCAGTGTTTAACTCCTTCACATTTATATATTGATTATTCTAGAGGAGGCCACACCCTAAGAATTGAGGGCCCACAAACAAGTATGGCACCACCTTTAGTGCAGTGGTGGCAAACCGATGGCACAGCTGTTGTTTGTTTTTCTTTTAAGAAAAAAGATGTTAATGTACGATTTATCTTTTCTAAACCCAAACCTCAGGATTCAGGTTTAATTGCAGTGTTGGCATTTTGCAATAAATAAGTCGGTTTTGGGTTGCAGTTTGTCTGTAAAGGTTTTGCCATCACTGAGTTAGTGGCTTGTATTTAATTTACTCATTTGCTTGTTTTCATAGATAAATGATGGAAATATCCTAATTCTGTTGTAATCCCCAGAGTGATCATCCAGTATGTAGCTTTTAGGCCATACTCATTTATTCAGGTAGTCAACAAGTAATTATTAATTCTAAGAGCCACACTGTGATGACATGTTTCTAGATGTCTCCCTAAGGCCTCATGTGTTCATAGGTGGAGCATTTTGGAGGTGGCTGGATTTAGGCTTTATGAATATGAATTAAGGGTGTGTGATAATGAAATTAGCCAGCTGATTGGCTTAACATAGCTGTGAGTAGGGATAATGGGAAGACCCATTCTGGATATGGGTGGCAACATCCAATAAGCTTGTATCCTGGATGGGATAAAAGGGAAAGGGAGGCTTGCTGCTCCACACCATGGACTGTGTCTCCTCTTTGATGCCCCTCTGTCATGCCATCCTGCCTTGGAGCCAGCTGACTATGGACTGAAACCTCTGTAAACTATGAGCTAAAATAAACCTTTCTCCCTTTAACTTGTGGGTGTTGGGAATTTTGTCCCAGCAATGAAAAAAATAACTAAGCCATGCATGTTCTAGTAGCTCTTGGTGGTTTAAAAAGTGAACAAAAGCAATATGTATAATAGCGAATTAATATATAGAATATGAAAAGAACTCTATAAATTCAAAAACAAACTAACAGACAAAAGAATAAATGATACAAATTTTAGATTCATAGAAGAAGAAGAAAACATAAAAGGTTAAGGAATATCTGATAAGCTGATTACACTTAATAGCTAGTGAGAAAGTGAAAAATATTGTCACCACAAGATGCTACATCATTTTTACTAATTAGTGTGGCAGAAATGAAAAGTTTCTGAGTTGTCTGAGTTGTAGAAAGAGGGTTTCTCTTCTGTGCTTCTGATGGAAGTGGGAAAATGATGTGAGACTTTGGAGAAGGTAGTTGGATATTACTTTAGAATGACCATGTCCTTTGACCATCCTTTGTACATGCCTGCTATTTACATTTAAAGTTTAGACCTCTGCTCTAGGGAAACCCACAAACTTTGCAAACCAAAGGACCGGAAGCAGTGGAGTCCAGCATGGTTGATCTCAAGGGCAGTGGAAGAGTCTTAATCTTTCTTATCAGGGATCAGACATAAGAAATGGTACATTTGTACGGTGAAAGTAACACAGAAATTCAGTGGAAAACAGTGCTATCCACATCAACATGGACTAATTAAAAAGTAGAAAGTAAAAGAGCAGGTTGTACATTTATATGTGCTCTCTGAACACAAATGTGAAAAAACCCCCCAAAAACATGTGCATACACACACACACACTCACACACACACACACACACACACACACACACACACACACAGATGAAATCAGTACTATATGCTTTCTAAGGAGGAGTGGCCTGGAAAAGATACTCATTGGATTAAAACAGGGTAGTAGTTATCTCTTGACATTTGGTGGGTGTCTTCATCTAGATGCACAATAGTGTGTATCTTAGATAAATAAATCATGTAATAATATTTAATAATATATTAATAATAAATAATATAATATAATATATAGAACATATAATATGATATATTATTATAATTATATACAATATAACATATAATATAATATATAATAATATTTAATAATATATTACAAATAAATAATATTTATTTGTAAATATTAGCAGGAAATAGTAAATAGGACACAGTCCTTGTCTTCAAGGAACTTATTGACTAGTATGGGCAAAGCTGGGATTAGAACTCAGGTTTTCAATTTCCAAGTGCAACCATTTGTCTCTTGGATATATGAGAAATCTAACCACCTGTGAAGAATCCTGTACTCAGGCTAGTTTCCTGCAGAATAAAAGCCTCTCTAGTTGGCACAAAGGTTAAAACATTTCATTTCTTTCTTGGAGGTTGAGGTGTACATGCCTGCTATTTACATTTAAAATTTTAAATTAAGATGAATAGATGCTAAGATTTTTCATAATTTCTATATAAAGTATACTAAATGATAATACAACGAAAACACTTATAAACCCACCACACAGTGAAGGAATAGTACATGTATTTTCTTTCTTTTTTTGAAAGGTTTTATATTTTTTGAGACAGGGTCTTGCTTTGTAGTTCAGACTGGCTCTGAACTCACTATGTAGCCCAGGCTAGCCTCAACCTCAGAGTAATCCTCCTGCCTCTGCCTCCTAATTGCTAGGATTACAATATGAGCTGCCATGCCTGGCACTGTGATATGTGATTACTGAGTGCTGGGGTCACAGGTGTGAGCCACCATGCCTGGCATTGTGGTATGTGGTGCTGGGGATCAAACTTAGGATCTGTGCTTGCCAGGCAGACGCCAGAACCACTGAACTAAATCCCCAGCCCAGCACATGCATTTTCAAAAGAGAATTATAGAATATTTTGAACTGTCCCATCTGAGACAAGATAAAACTTGAAGGCTGGGCGTATTCTTTCTCAGCCTGCATTAGCGTCAGTTCCACAACTCCCTAGCAGCCAAATAAATTAAACAAATGGCCCTATTTGGAAAATTGGAATCTTTTCCTCTTTATGTACTAAATGGCTGAGTAGTGATTTATCTGTACTGCTCCTAGAGGGTGAGAAGTCACATAAAGTTCTCAGAGTTGTAGCCAGAGGTAAATAGAGTGTCTAAGTATATTTAGCAAATGATAATGCAAACCACAGAGAATATATAGCATGGGGGAAGCAAAATGCACATTTGCTGTCTGGGAAGTAATTGAACATTTATAGTTTGGGAATAGCTAGTTCAGAGCACAAGGAAGGGTGATTCTTGCTTCAGTCAAAGAAAGAATCAATGTTCTTTTGGAACTCAATAGGGAATTGAAAGGAATTTATTTATCTAAGTATCCCATTTTTGAAGTTCCTTGAGTCTTTAAAATGGATTTAAGCAGGAAATAGTAAGACTGGGGAGAGAGAGAGAGAGAGACAGAGACAGAGGGAGATACAGAGAGAGAGAGAATGGGAGAGACAGAGACAGAGAGAGATGGGGAGAGAGAATGGGCTGAGGAGGAAGGAAAGAAGGAGAGGAGGAGAAGAAAGGCAAGGGAAGAGTAGGGAGAGAAGGGAAGTAGAAAGGCAAAAAGACAGCACTGTGAAGCTTACGCTGTAACCTCTCTTCCATGCTCTTCGCCTGCACTGCGGGGCACAAATCTTATTCACACGGCACAAGTGCTTCACAGTAACATGGCACCTTTCCAAAATGACAAAGGACAAATATTTATTCTGTAAAAGGGTTGAACCTTTCTACCTTCAGAGTAAGACAGAACCTTTCTACCTTCAGAGTAAGAGATTAGAACTCAAAACGGATAACTGCTTTATTTTATTTACAAATATATTGATAAGAAAGACCTCTGTTTAGTTTCCTTATTTAAGGTATTGGTTTTATTCTGTTTAACAGGTAGAA
>PVIR01043743.1:0-11580 GCA_004026965.1 Petromus typicus
AGTATATAATACTGTGCTTCTTTCACACAGAGAGAATGGCTGGATGAATTTTAGGTCATGTGGCTCCCTCTGAACTTTCTTGGAGAACTCCAGGGTGTTGGAGAGGAGGAGCACTCCTCAAAGAGGAGCACTCAAGCTGCCCCCGGACACCGCAGGCAGACCCTGAACTGTGATTGCAGAAGTATCTCGTGTCCCCTGGCTCCGGAAAGAGGTGAGGAAGAGAGGACGCCAGCGTTTCCTGGCGCAGCCTCCACACCAGGACTCGGTCTGCATACCCACAGATGTGTTTCCCATGACCAGCGGGGCCTGGGGGTACTTGGACTTGGCTTTTAGAAGGTCCTTCAGGGTCACCGGGGAAATCCAAGTCATTCTGTCCCCTGTAAACACGCGGGAGGTCCGTGGTTGCTTCTCAGCCAGCATCTGGGGGAAAAGGCAGGGGGACTCCAGGTCAGTCCTAAGCATTTCCACCTGCATCTGCTCTGTCGCTGCAGGGACGAGGGAGCAAAGGCAGTTCTGAGAGAGAGGAAGGCATGGTTGGGCTCAGTGGAGCTCCAGGCCCTTCCTGCATCCTGAGGGGCCCTTCGGGGTGTGACACCATCATGCTGTCACAGTCTGAGGGTGACGGGCTGCACAGACTAGAGGCAGAAGCAGGGCTGTGTCCACAGTGCGGGGCCGCATGGCTTTGCACATGCTGCTTCTGAGAGCAGCTCCTCCTCTCCCTCACCCCCCCTTGCTCTGCACTCGCTGTGTGGAAGGAGGGTGGCTGGGCCCTGAGCTGGCCCCAGCTCTCTCACCACGAGCCCCGGGTGGGATCAATAGCGCTCCTCACCATCAGCTCGGGAGGAAATATCAGCTCCTGAGTTGGATCCAATGGCAGAAACTCCTCTTCTGGGAAAAGCTGTGGATTCATCTTAAAAGAGAAAGGATGAGAAAAGTCATCATTATCCCAGCCTCTTGTTTTCAGGAAATAGGTTCCAAGATCCCCAGCACTGCCTGGAACCATCATGCACCAAACCAAGCCCAACACAGACAGTTTTCCTGCTTATTTTCACCACGTAAGTCCTAGGAAGCTTGGCGTGAGTCTCCCTAGTTACACTGTGAGCATTCACCTTCTCACTTTCAGGGGAGCACTGTGGCCATGCCAGCACATCTGAGGATCTGGTGTCACTGTCTGGGACCTTGGGGCCCCTGGTAAGGGGACTAAGGCGACCCCAACACAAGCACTGCACAGTTGATCTGATCGCCAGAGGCTGTAGGGAGGCTGGCAGTGCACAGGGTGGATGCCTGGACAAAGGTGGCCATGTCCTGCTGGGCAGGGGGAGCTGGAAGCCATGACACCACTCAGAACACAGTGACCTCGTGTGTCCTGGGAGACTGTGCTGTCGCTGCGCGATTCTGATGCTGGAAATCCTCGTGGAACTCCGCTGGGAGAGGACCAACAGAAGACCCCTTCAAGGCCCTCAAGGGCTCCAGGTGGCACCTGCTACCTCACAGACACTAGTGCTGCAGGGCCCTGTGGGCCACACAAGGATGGCAGAAAGCGGCCACCTGCCTGCTCCTGGCAGTCTGCTGAGAACCAGCTCTGGGGAGCTCAGGGCTGCATGGGGCCCTGACCTGCTTCCCTGGAGTGGCCGACTGCAGGGCCTGACAGCTGGACAAGGGACACAAAGGCTGGGGCAAACTTCAAAACCATTTTTACTTCCAGTTGACACTTGGCCTGGTGTGCGTCAGACAGACGTAGTGTGGCTGTGTCCCGGACCTCGCCACTCCTGTGGCGGATGCTGAGTCCGCTCTGCTCAGGAGCTCTGGATGCTCAGTGGCTCTGGGTCCCTGTCACTCCTACTGTGGCGAGGAGACGTCCTCCCTCCACCCGCTGCCCTTCCTCTGTGTCCCACACTCTCTGGCAGCGTCCCGTAGACGCGTGATACATGCTGGCTTCCTACCGCAGTCGCCACTCACGGCCCGGGACAGCTCCACACAACTTGGCGTTTCACTGACCTGGCTTCCTTCCTCGGGTTCTGGAAGTCCGTTTACTCCTTCATCCAAACAGCAAACGCCATTTTCTTTACTTTGGCAGCAGCCAGAAGTCTAATGAGAAAAAAAAATCATTGGGAAGTTAATCTGATTCTTTAGGAATTAAATAAACTGGGTGGTGAAGGACATAACAGGGTCGGTATAGTCAAGTGCTGTGAAATAAACCATCTGGACTTATATCCAAACTCCCTCTCATCAAAGCACAAAGCGATGAGGAATGTGACCGCAGTGACTACTAAGAACGTTAAAAGGTCACTGTGTTCTGAGTGGTTTCATGGCTCCCCAGCTCCCCCTGCCCAGCAGGACGTGGCCACCTTCGTCCAGGAATTTGACCACAGTGAGTACTAAGAAAGTTAAACTACATGGACACTGTGTAAGTGTGGTACCTGCCAAGGAATGTTAACCAGGAAGGACTGACTGTCATTAATTAACTAGTGTGCTACACGTGGCGCTGCCTGGTAACAGGCGCGGGCTCTAGCCTCTGACCTCGCACTGTGTTTTCCAGGTCTAACCCACAGGCAGCCTGGGCCCCAGCCCGGAGGGGCATTTGTTCAGTAAACGCAGATGCAGCAGTGGCTCAGCCAGGTCCTGGCCTCCGGCTGGGTGCCCATCTGCTGTGAGAGGGACACCAGCACCTGTGCCCAGTGATGTGCCTGGGGCTCAGCATCCCGGTGCCAGAGGGTGGGAGCCGATGTGACCAGCAAGGCGGGGTCCCACCGGACACGGGTGGGGACCCCGCGGTTGGTCGGGGGCAGCCCTGAGTTTCTAGCACACCATACCCGGTGGTGCAGCGGCAGCCCCGTGTGTTGTAGAGGGGTGCCCTCGGTGCTGCCCAGCACTCACCTTGCAGAAGGTCCTGCCCACGTCCAGGATGGGTCTGTACCCCGTGCAGCGGCACAGGTTGCCTGCAGGAGAAGCCGGCTGTCAGTTGGGCTTCAGGACAGGAGCCAGGGGAGCTGGGTGGACAGCGGGTGCCCTCACAGTGGCGGGTTCTACACTTGCCACATGGGTGTTTGGTCAGCTTGGCCAGCTGCACTTAACCTGTTTCTAAGAATTTTCTTCTGTATGTCGCAGGTGCTCAAATGACATGATTTTAAGGCAAAGCCTTGCTCTGGGGTCACCTCTAAGAGCAAGGTACAATTAAGACCTAAATTTACCAGCGCACCGTAACAAATTCACAGCGTGCGAGTCTCCCTTGCTCACTCGCTGTGCGGAGGAGGTCTTCCTGCGAGTCCAGCCCCAGCCATTGTCCTAGTGTTGTGAGAGTCACACTCCGTGTTCACACTGTCCCTGCACTTGCTGAGCAGACCCTGTGACAGGCTCCAGGCCCACAGAGGGCAGACCGAGCACCAAGTGGGCACTGGAGCCCTGTGCTTACCTCCCTTCAGCAGCCTCTGGCCTAGTTCAAGAACAAAGCCACTGAGCCGAATTTTCTGGGGCTGGGTGCCCAAAGTCTTCAGCACTCATAAATCCCCAGGTGTGTCTCAGTACCGGGACTTTGAGATCCCCTTATCACTTGCTCTCATCATACAGAGCCTTGAAATCAAGCACGAGATAAACCTACAGGAAGTCAGAAGATGGCTCTGGTCCACTCCGCACCCCCCGCAGGGGGTCGGACAGTCTATCGGTGTCGGAGTCACCCGCACAGAGGGGCACAGGAGGGAAGGGTCAAGTTTTAGGGAGTCTCGCCAGGCACAGAGCTGCAGAGGCTGGTGCTTTTAGAAACTGTTTAGGATTTTGACCAAAACTACACACATGTACTCACACAACACACACACATGCACATAAACACCTATGCTCAAGCACATACATGTTCACTCATACACATAATCCATACACATAGATGTATGCACACCTGTACACTAAAAGACACAGAATGTATATGCATACATACATACACACATATTTACAATGTGCCACAGCGCTTGGCGATCCTCTCCTGCATACATGCAAGCAAACATGCAAAGTCATACATGCACAACCCACATTCACGTTTATGTATATACACATGCTTATATGTACATTCGTGCACTGTACATATGCTTGCAAACACATACGTACATGCACACACCCACACATACATTTGTGCATACACATGCACACACATGTGCACAACATGCAAGCACACATGCTCATGCACACATACTCATGCACACACAATGCACATATCTACTCCATGTGCACACACACATACACACATGCACACACAGAACTCTTGAGCTAGTAATGTCCTGCACAGAGAGAGCCTGATGAAGCAGCCCGGGGTGGCACCAGGAGCTGGGTGTCTGCTGCAGACATGGCCCCGCCCTTCTCCATCGGGTCCCCAGACCCTTCCACCAGGAGAGACGCAGGGGACAGCAGCATGGAGAGACAGCTGCCCTCTCTCCAGGACACACGGAGAGCTTGGGTTTTAAGAGTTTATGAAAGCAAACGGTGGAAGGATTCTAACAGATTAAGAGTGAAGAGACAAGAAACGTATCCACTCAACACAAAATGTGACCAGTTTGTAGCTGGTTTCAGCCAACAGCTTGTCCACACACAGCTGGAGACTGGCGTAGCCTCAGGCTCTCGGTCAACAGCACCTCTGTGCCCAGTGATGTGCCTGGTGCACGGCATCCTAGTGCCAGAGGGTAGGAGCCCAAGTGACCAGCATGGCAGAGCCCTGATGGACATGGGTAGGGATCCTGCGGTTGGTCGGGGAGCAGCCCTGAACTGGGCTAGCACTTCCTGTCTGTTGATGCGACTGTTCTGCAGGTGACAGGAGGCTGCCAGTGCCTTCTCGCCCTCCTTGTCATTTAGGTTAAACTCACCGCCCAGGGCCTCCAGGAGCTGCTCCTCGGAGGGCTGCGGGTGGTTGCGGAGCAGCGTGTACAGCGACATCACCATCCCGGGGGTGCAGAAGCCGCACTGCGTGCCGTGGCCCTTGGCGATCCTCTCCTGCAAGCAGAGTTGGAAACATTGGGGCTCCGTTCATGTGACCGAGCCAGAACCTGCACCCTCTCAAGAACCTCTGGGGCCCAGTGGGCTCTGAGGGGGCCACAGAGACCAGAAGGTCCTTCCCACCCCGGCCCTGAGTCCCTGCTGCACAGCCCAAAGCCCCCAGGTTCTGCCTCGTCTCTGGGGTGCAGGGTGTCTTCTAAAGACCCCAGAAGGCTATGAGAGCCTGAGACAAAGGGCGTTCTTTGGAGAAACAGCAGATTACACTCAAGGAGAGAGGGAGACAGGATCTTGAGTGCTGTCTATCTGTCACTGTTTCTGTGGCTGCCTCGGCCTCCAGGCTCGCTTCTTCCTGTGGTGGAAGATGGCAGCCCCACAGGCCCCATCCGGTCTGGTGCAGAGTGGATGAACCTGGTCACACCCGCACTGTCTCAGGACGGGGGAACCCCGGGCCCACAGCACCTCCCATTCCCTGTCTCCTTGCGCTCTGCCCGGACCTAGGCAGCCAGGCCAGGCTGTGCTCTCTCTGCCTGGGCCCTGCATGCTGTCTGGGTCACAGTGCTCACCTGCACCGGGTGAAGCCGTGTCCTCGTGCTTCCCACACCTTCCACCGTGGTGACAGCGGCGCCATGCAGTGAGCAGAGGGGCGTCAAGCAGGCATTGGCTGGGTAGTGTCTGTGGGAACAAAGCAGGGTCGGGGGGCACGCACCCTGCTCAGCCCTGTCTCACACCATGTTACAGGGAGATGGCTGACGACAGAGCAGTTTACAGGGGCCATGGCCGGGGCTACAGCAGCAGGATCAGAGCTGACTCAGGCCAGACTCCCTCAGCTCCCTCTTCTCTTCTGAATGAAGTGGTGACGGCCTTGGTCCCAGGAGCACCTACCCAGGGCTTCCCTCATACTCCGGAGATGGCAGGCTCATGGCGATGGGGAGTAGAGTGAATCTGATGTGGCTACTTGGAGGAAAAGCCAGGTGGAGAAAGGCAGAATGGCTCACACTCAAAACAGGGGCTAAGAACTGTCCAGTTCAAAAGGTCCCCTACGCCTAAAATGTTCCCTCTTCTGGAACAGCTAGATTGGTGGCTTGTGAATAGGTGGGATAAAGGGCTACAGACACATCACAGCAATCCATGCATGCCTATGTTTGTAGCAGCTCAATCTAATATCGTCAAGGGATGAGTGGATGAAGAAAAGCTGGTAGGCCTGGGCATGCAGCTCACAGGCCCTGCGCCTGCCAAGCAAGCGCAAGGTCCTGAGTTCCATCCTGATACCACAAAAAAGGATGGTAATTTCAAACAACAGAGTGCTACTCTCCCATAAAGAAGGATAGGCTTAAGGCATCTGTATGAAAATGGATGCATCTTTGCGCTAAAATGTTAAGCGATCTAAATCAGACATACAGATTAAATATCACATGGGTTTTCCTATATGAGAAACCCAAATTATAAATAAGGAGCAAAATAAAAGATAATAGGAACTAGATCTTTTTCAATCGAGAAGGGGACCAAAAGATAGAGGGTGGAGAGGAGGGGAACAGGAGGAGGAACTGGGATGTGTTATGCACATGCACAACTCCATACAAGGGTATAAACATCACGTACTGCAAACACGAGTTAGCAAATGATCAGGAGAGATTCCAGTCAAGCAATAAGAAATGCCATCTCATCAAAGAAAATGACAATTTTCTAAAGTTGCATTATCTGTTATCGGGAAGGTTTGAGGAAATGTGATTCATATACTGCTTTTAAGAATGTAAATGAAGGACTTTTGGAAGATGGTGGATTGATGAGCAGCAGGGAAACAGCCTCTTCAAGATCTGGTGTCCAGATGTTGGAATCTAGCAGTGTGAGAATAAGGAGGGGGAGCATCCTGGGGAGACAGCAAGGAGTGAATGAGTGAGAACCGAAGCCCACGGGGAGAGGGAAGAGAGTGGCCTCAGCGTAGGAGGACAGCAGCTTTCTCCCTGGACCCTGACTCACTGTGAGGAGGAGGCACACTGAACTTGCAGACACACACTGACTCCTGGAGACCTGAGGCCTCCATGGAGAAATGCACCAGTGCAGCAGAGCAGTCGACACAGTGGACTGCAGGGGATGGCGAGTTATTTGGGTTCAGATGTCCCCTGGGAGAGGGTGAGTGGCTGGTAGCCATCCTGGAGAGGGACCAGCTAAACCTGGAACTCAGAGCAGCTATAGTCTATTTTCATCTACTGGCTTCTACTGGCACAGCGAGGCACAGCAGAGTTCAAGATGGTAGAGAGCTAATTCAACCTGGCAGGAGGCACACAGGGTGTTGAAAGATGCAACTTCATACTTCCAGCTTGCCAAAGGCAAATCCAACTGAGGTGGAACAGTTTGAAGGCTGCCCTGGACTCTCTAAAGTGGCAACAATGGAAGTAACAAAACATACGAACGAGGCTCTAGAAAAACATTATTGTCTCTCAGATAATTACAGAGATGGTGGTCGCAATGAAAGGTTTGGTTAGTGGCTCTAGAGCAGATACAGATTAAAAAAAAACAACAACAGAGGACTTTATGAAAATGATGAAAACCCAACCTAAGAAAGAAACAGAGACCATGAGACAGAATCAAACCGATTTCCAGGACATTAAAAATCCCACTGGAAGTGTCTGAAGTAGAATAAACCAATGTGAGGAAAGGGTATTATGGTTAGTGAGTATGAAAAGAGAGATTTCCTAAAATGGCAGGGACTACAGGAAATCAATCCAACAGGTGTGAGATGATGCAAAGGAGAATAACCAAGTTAAAGTTAACGAAAAAGCGGGAGATAGTGCAAATGACATAAAAATCTGTTCACAGAAGTAATGGCAGAAAACTTCCAAAGCAGAGGGAATGAATTTGATATACAGACAAGTGAGGCATGTAGAATTCCAAATAGCCATGATCAAAAACTACACTAAAGCATATAATAGTCAAGATTCCACAAATTTAAGACAACAGACTACTAAGAACTGTTAGTAAAAAGAAATAAATCACCTATACAGGAAAGCCTAGCAGAATCACAAGACTTCTCAACACAAATCCATATGAAGAGATTGAAGTATTTCAAGCCCTAAAGACAACAACCTCTAACCTATATTTCAAAGCTGATGGAGAAATAAGGTACTTCTGTGACAAAGAACACCTGAAGAGATTCATGACCATCAAACTACCAACACGTTTTGAAGAATATTCTTTTTTCTTTTTTGAGACAGGGTCTCGCTTTGTGGTTCAGACTGGCCCTGAGCTCAGCCTCAAACTCATATGAAAGCAGTCCTCTCGCCTCTGCCTCCCGAGCGCTGGGATTACAGGCGTGAGCCACCACACCCGGCACTGTGGTATGCGGTACTGATTGCTGCTGGGGTGAGTCTCCATGCCCAGTATTGTATGTGGTTACCGAGGAATCAAACCCGGGCCCTTGTGCTTGCAAGACAGGCGCCAAAACCACTGAGCTAAATCCTCAGTCCCTGAAGAACATTCTTGAAAGTTAACAAGGGCTAAAACTCTGAACTCCAACAGAATGAACCTACCAGGCAAAGCAAGGAGTTAAATGGGGGGTCACCAACAACAAGAGAATAACATGACAGGGCTAAGTACCAGTTATACATACCAGCTATAACCATCAATGTAAATGATCTGAATTCACCAATCAAAAGAAACAAACCAGCAGAATGGATCAAGAAGCAAAACTCAACAATATGCTACATACAAGAAACATATTTGATTAAAAAATAAATTCATAGACTGAATTTCCAAGGATGGAAAACAAAAGTCCATGTGACAGGGACCCAGAAAAAAGCAGAGGTAGCTATTTTATTTGTAGACAAAGTAGATGTCAAGCCAAGACTGACTAAGAGAGACAAAGGAGGTCACTATACCCTTGAAGGGAACAACACAAGCTAAGTAACAATTGCAAATATAGAGGCAGCAAATACCAGCACACCCAACTGTACAGAACAAGTATTAATGGACATGAAGAATGAAATAAGTCCTAATGCAATTGTAACGGGGGACCTCAATACTCCACCTAATAAATAGATCAACTAGACAAAAAACCAACAAAGAAATATAAAACTTTTGAACCAACAGACTTAGTAGATGTCTAAAGAGGGTCGTACCCCATGATGTCAGAATGCACATTCTTCTCAGCCAACATGGACTCCATTTTCCAAAATGAATCACATACCAGCTCATAGGACAGGCTTAAGTAAATGCAAAGGAACCGAAACCATCCTATGCATATTATCAGACTGTATATAGAGCATATCCAAGAAATTGGATGTCAGTATGAAATGGAAGAACTTCATAAACACATGGAAATTAAAAAATAACGTCCTGAATAGTCAGTGAGTCGTACATGAAATTAAAGAAGAAATCAGTTTCTACCATCAGAGGAGAAGGCCAGTACTCCATTTTGGAACTTACGGGATGCAGTGAGAGCAGGATTATGAGGGAAATTTATAGTAGTGAATTCCCACATCAGAAAAAATAAAGCCAGCTCAAATAACCTAATGTTGAACTTTAAGCTTCTAGAAAAAGAAGAGCAAGTCAAGCCCAAAACCATGAGGGAGGAAATTATAAAAAGCAGAGCAGAAATTAATGCACTAGCGATTTAGGGTAATATAAAGAATTAATCAATCAAAGAACTGGCTTTTTGAAAGATTAAATAAAACTGACGGGCAACCTTATTAAAACAGGAAAAGACTCTTGGGGGTAGAAGTAAATAAAGAAGTGAAAGAAAAAATTTTATATTTATGGGGGCAGGGGGGTGTAGGGAGGGCAGGGGAATGGAAAAAAATGAGAATCAAGATGTATCATGTACTACTACATACCCTCAATGTTGAATGTGAGCATAATGCATATATAAAATGTACCAATAAAATCAATTTTTAAAAAAGAAAAGACTCTAATCCATTCAATTAGTAATGAAAAAGGTGAAATCACAACATATCCAGAAAATCATCAGTATCTACTTTAAGAACCTGTATTCTAACAAGATGGAAAACATAGATGAAATGGACAGATTGCTAGATACATGAGTTACCAAAGCTGAATCAAGAAGATATAAATATTTGAAATAAACTAGTATCAATAAATGAAACTAAAGATATAACTAAAAGTCTACTAACAAAGAAAAGCCTAGGTACTGACCGATTCATTGCTGAATTCTACAAGAAATTTAGAGAAGACCTAATACCACTACTTTCCAGATTCTTTTTTTTTTTTAGGTTTTTTGAGACAGGGTCTCGCTTTGTGGTTCAGGCTGGCCCTGAGCTCAGCCTCCAACTCACATCACAGCAATCCTCCTGCCTCTGCCTCCCGAGTGCTGGGATGACAGGCGTGAGCCACCACGCCCGGCACTGTAGTATGGGTACTGATTGCTGCTGGGTGTGGGTCTCCACACCCAGTATTGTTATTTGGTTACCGGGGAATCGAACCCGGGCCCTCGCTTGTAAGACAGGCGCCGGAACCACTGAGCTAACTCCCCGGCCCTACTTTCCAGATTCTTAAAGAGAATCGATTCTCCCAAATTAATTCCTGGAAGCAAGCTTTACTCTGATACTAAAACCAGCGAAGGGGCCAAGCAAAAGGAGATTTACAGGCCAATCTCTTGAGGAACATAGATACAAAAACCCTCAGTAAGATACTGACCCACAGAATGCAGCACATTATCAAGAAACCTTACAGAAAATTGAAAAAGATGGTCTTTATCTCCATCTGATAAAAGTCATCTATAATAAACCAACAGTCAACACCCTGCTAAATGGACAAAGACGGAAAGCTCTCATTCCAAACCGAGGAGCGAGACAAGGACGTCCGCTCTCTCCACTCTTACTCAGTCTAGCTTTGGAAACATCAGCCAGAGCAACTAGACGAGAGGAAGAAGTAAAAGGAATAAGGGTAGGAAAGGAAGATATTAAATTATCATTATTTGCAGATGATGTGATATTCGATATGGAAGACCCCAAAACTCCACCACAAGACTTCTAGATTTAATAACAAATTCAGCAGCATAGCTGGATACAAAGTCAACACTAAAAATCAATGTATTCCCATACAAAAATAACAAATTTATTAAGAGTGAGATTAGGAAACAACATCTTTCGTAGCAGCAGTGCATTAAGGGTGCCGCGTGGGCAGCATCCCCAGAAGTGGGGTGCAGAGGGGGAGCTGGAAGAACCCGCTCTGTGACTCTGCACCTCCACACCACACCGGGCGGCGGAGGCCTGGGTGGGAGCCTTGGGCACACAGCGGGGCGGGGGGTGGAGAGCGGGCAACTCACGGAGACCTGAGCGGCCAGCCGGGCTGTGGTTCTGCCCCTCCCAGCCCGGACCAAGGCCCGCGAGGCCATGGAGGCCGGGACCAGCTAAGGGTTGCTGACTGGAGCCGGGCAGGCGCAGGCAAGCGGACAGGTGGGTGCTGGGAGACGCAGCACCCCGTGGAGTTCCTGTGCTGAGGGCAACTGGAAACTCCGGTGCCTGGCTGGTGACAGAGGGCAGCTGCGGGCCCGGAGAGGAGGGCAGGAGCACAGTGGGGACTTCACCTCCCACACCACTGGTGCCTGCTGCCCTGCAGCGGCACAGGGAGCTGGGCAGCCCTCCCTCCCAG
>PVIR01043744.1:0-11562 GCA_004026965.1 Petromus typicus
GCCGAGCTCTGCCTGAGCGTGCAGCCGGTGCTGACCCCGCTGAGCAGCAGCCGCTGGTGCCCCGCGGCTGGCTCCACGGTGTGTCTTGCTGGTCGGACTTCTGTCACGGGGCTACTAAACACTTTGAAATCAGTACCAAGGATCCACCAAGTATTCACTCCATTAATAACATCTTAGAACTCATCAATTTCATTTCTGCCATTTAAAACAGCTCAGTGGCCCTGTGCCTTCCTGGCAGTTACCATGTCCTAAATTTGAATCCTGGTACTGAAAATACAAAGCAAAATCAAACATATGGATAAAAACTGAGGTCCACAGAGGCTGTGCATTTTTTCTAATCCAGACATGTCTTGCAAATGTATTTGGCGATTCTTTTCATATTTCTTTTGATCACGTAGTTACGACCTCATGACTAATGTCTGATTAGCAGGTTCAGATGCTACGCGGCCGGCAGGCGTCTGTCCACAGCCACAGGCTGCCCCGTCTCTCCCTCACGGCCCCGCAGCACCTTCTTCCTGGTAGGTATCATCCCTCTCCGCGTCCCGCGCACCTTCCCGCCGGCCTTCACCTTCCCGCCGGCCTCCTCCCACGCACTAACTGCCACCGCCCTTACTTCGTCCAATCCTCCCTGTTGCGAGCGGAACCTCGCTGGCGCGGGAAGCCTGCGCTGGCCGGCGCTGACCCCGGCCCCAGGCTGAGCCAGTCCTGCCGCTGTGCTCGCAACATCTGGTACACTCCGCGCGGCGGCTGCTCCTCTGCATCTCACTGCTTAGCCAATGAATACATGTTTTGTGGATGAAAGGAATGAGTGGACAAATGCATGAGTTAGAGTTAAATGTGTCTAATTATACAGAGCACTGAAGGAGGCCTGGCTTCCATCACTGATTAAATCACTACCCGAAAAAGAAACTTTAAAATGGTGTGTCCTGCCACTGGCAGGTTGCTGGTGTGACCTTCACACACACAGCTCTTTAACATGTCTATGACATGCAGATGGATGCATTCATATAAAGGACAAATACACATACATATTTTTCTAGGCATCTAGATAAACGGGTCATTTGTACTATGTGTTGTGTGCTCCAACAGTTGACACATTCAAACTGAAGGAAACGAATGCCTCACTACTCAAGAAGTTCATGGGAACTGATTTTTTAATAATCAAAATAAGTTTTAAAAGTAGTGATTATAAAAGCACCCAAGCCCAGGAATTTAAAGCGTATTACCAGGGCTACTGAAAATAAAGGTTTTCATTCTCCCACTGCTGCAGTTCTGTTTTGCATTATATGATTACTGACACAGACCTAAAAAGCCCAATGTCTGGAGAGCACGAAATCCATCAGAGGGCGCAGGGCTCCAGGCTGCAGGGAGAGGGGCGCAAGCGAATCACACGCTGTTTGTCAGCGTCATTTGACGAAAGGGCAAACGTAGCCCGTGCCGCGCCTGCCTCCAGGCCCGGGGCTGTGACAGCCTGCGCTTGGCATTCTCATAGCTCAGAGCTGTTAGTATTTTGTTTTGTGCATTGCCAAGAAGAGTTCACTTTGATTATTCATTTTTGTAACAAGGGTCTAACCCAGACTTTAAGGACCTGCAGCTACTCAGTTTATTATTGAGTCGCTCACAGAGGCTCGAGTTAGTTCTTAGCTCCTTCAGCTACAGGCTCATTAAGTTGTTATCTCCTCGGGCACCTCCACTCAGTGCCAAATGATGCAGCAGAGCTCTAAGAAGCGGAGGTGGAACCAGGAGAGAGGAAATGCACAGTGTGGAAATGGTCCACGAGTTTAAAGTACTGTGACTAGGACTAAGATGAGCTCAGTTCCCTACTTGATCCGCACTTGCTACACCCTGAGGTACTGAGCACGTGTAGCTGCTGCTTGTCCCAGCCTTGCTGAGACGGGGAGTGATACTCTCCAGGCTCTCAGCTCTAGTATGACTGGGCCCAGCCGGGGCTCCGTCCCGTGCTTGTCTCGGATGCAGAGGCGCTCCACACCTCAGTATGCTCTTGATGACACGTGTACCTCCACCCACCTCTCACTCGGGTCCTTATTAGCACCTGCTTCATACAGCGCATAGCCCAGCTTGGCTCTCTGTCCCCAGTGTACACCGGTCTGTGTAGTCTATGGTGTCCAAGTCACTACTGAAATCTCCGCGATATGGATTCGTACATCCCCTGATCTGACCACATTTCCTCCTCCTCTCCCACTCTCCAGATCTTTCCACACTGCTCTGTGGAACTCCATCAACAGCATGATTCTTACACTCAGCGAGGTCTCAGAATTTACTGTTCTGAGAGGACTACTCAGAATAAAAAGGGATGAGATCAGTACTGTTGGAGAAACTGGAAAAACTGACTGTTCTCAGCCACTTTACCTATTCTCACCTTACCGATATCTTCCACTTGTTTGCTGAAATGGACTATTACATTCTTTTACTAAGTACAACTGGCCTCTCCTCAAGAGCAGGTTGTCTGTGGTTTTCCCACGTGATGGCCATTTTTCTCTGCTACAACAGTCATCCTACTTGGGCTGGATAGATGTGCGTGTCCCTGGGAACTACCCTGCTTGTCCTGTGGGGACTGTGCTTTGAAGTCGAAACACCCCGCTGTGCACTGTCGGGACTCACGGGCTATTCACATTTTCCTATCTCTTTCCTGCATCATCTTTCTTTTATTTATCATTTTAATAAATAGATTTGTGTATATCTTCTTGCATGAAAATGTCTTTTCCCAAACCTCCCATCTGGCTCCAGGAACTCCTTTCATTACTTAGTATTTCCAATCAGCAAAACTCTTTTGAAAAGTTATATGTTCCCACAATCTCTACTTCTTTTCTTCTACTTCCTGTCTAGCCCAATCCGACTGTCATTTCTGCTCTTTTCTCTGTGCTGGCCTTGCTCTTGTCAAGGTCACCAGTGACTGCTGGTCCTCAACTCCGTGACTAGTTCTCAGTCATCACACTTGACTCAGGAGCATTACTTGGCAGACAGTGGAACCTTTGAAATTCTGGAAATGCATTTTTATTTGCTTCTTAGACAACTCTCTCTTGATTTACTGCTAGTCTCACTCAATCTTTTCTGACCCTTTGACACACCCTTTCTGCTTCCCCACCTCGTCATATCACATTACGCTAGGATAAGTCTTCAGCTGCCTTTCTTCTTTTGACACTGTCACATCCTCAGTGTTCTTATGTGGTCTTGGGGACAACAGCATATACTCCAGCAGTACATACCATAGCGGTCATGGACAGCTACAACAGAGCATCACGTTGTCACAGTAAAGACGAAGTCTCCTTGGGCTGCCCTTGTTCCTGAACAGTTCTTGGACTTACGTGGACCGACAGCCTTATCAATAGACGGTATCAATGTGATTAAGCATTAGCTGATGCTGCAGCCTCACCACCAGCTCTTCCCTGGTACCATCTGAATTCACATACTCTTCAGGATTTGTAGCCTGGGGTTATTTACTAACCTCTCATCAATCCCCCGGTGAAAAAGGAGTTCTAATCCTACCACTCTGACTTCTGCTCTTTCATAGTGATCCCGCTGCTGTGGTGTGAGCATTGGTTGCTCTGAGTGACCAGCCCTTCCTAACCCAAGTCACAGCAGGTTATCAGGGAGTACGTACGAGCTGCACATCAAGCGGCTGCTCATAGATTCTTCATTCCTGGTCAAGCCCTTATTTGAGGGCTGGAAAAATTTCTCTTTCTCCTCTGAGGAATTACTTGTCTTGTCAATCAGTCCCTTATAAAAGAATCTAATCAGCCCCATTCCATTAAGGTGCTGTTACCAGTAACTGCTTGGGTGTGTGTGTGTGTGTGTGTGTGTGTGTGTGTGTGCGCGTGTGCGTGTGTGTGTGGCATTTCCAGGTGCGTCTGGGTCGTCACAGGGTCACCTTTTCCCGGGTGTAGTTTTGGGGTGTTGCCATGGCACTGCCTCCTCCTGGCTTCTAACCTGCATGCTTTCTCTTCAGACTTTCTCAGTGCAGCAATCACACCATGTGTCCAAGTGTGGGACAGATTGTGCTGCTCTTCTATTAAAAACCCTCTGCGCTTTCATACCCTACGCAGAGCAAAGGTCCCCTAGGGTGATGCATATGTCCTACTGAACAAATCAAACTAAAATACTTATGAATCACCTTCAGATCTTGTTAAAATGAGGCCCACATTCACACTGGCTGGGATCAGGACCGAAGAGTCTATTTCCAAAACCACGAAGGTAATGCTGATGCTACTGCTTCGCAGGGGCCATGCTCGGTACTGTAAGATCCTGCACGTGCTGTCGCCCCTTTCCTTGGTGACCCACGGCCACCTCATCTCATCACAGCTCTGACACTGTCCCTTACATGTGCATGACCCTCACCCTTCTTCACTTTTGTGGGACAGCCAGCCTGGTGCCCACCAGAACGCTGCATAGGGTGACAGCTATCTGCAGATGCTTCCCCCAAACACACAACCCCGTCCCAGCCACGGCCACTCCTGCTTCACCCCAACGTGACACTCTCGGGGAGCCTTCCTGGCCTCTTGATCCAATAGAGCAGGGGGCTCCACTCCCTGTCTCCCCTCTCCTACTCGTCTGTCTTTCTCTTCTCACTTGTTGCTCGCAATTGAACAATACGGTTTATTCACCTTCTTTCCTTCATCCTTGCTAGAAGGTAAACTCTTTAAAGGCACTATCTTTCATTTCTCTGTGCCCCAGTAACTAATGCTTGATACATACTCAATCAGTAACTAACTGTCTGAAAAAAATTCAGTTGCATTTTAAAATCATACTTTTTCTACTCATGCAACAAGTTTGGGGAGAATGAAGCTAGAAACAACCGTGCTCCAGTTAATTGGGTACTTCGGTACAGGCGACTGTGCGGCAGGACCAGCAAGCTGGAACTCTCCTGCACACCTGTCATTTACACAGCATTCTTTGGTACCAGGAAAAGAGACGCTAGATGGGATTGGGACCTACGTGTATGTAAGAGAAGCTTAATGAGGCTAGTGGCACAACTGAGAAGCTCAGGCTTCTATTTAAAGTCACAGGTCGTGAAGGTTGTTTCTGAGGGTGATACGGGGCTTCCCGGGAAGCGGTTGCTGTGTGTATGGATTCCTGTCAAAGACACCACACGAGAAGGTCAGCCTCATGTGGCGCTCTGGCCTAGAAGACCTTCAAAGTCTTTTCTCCTGGCACAAATTAGAAATCGATGACAGAGATCAGCTATATGAGATTGAGTGAGGGATCCGCGAGTTACAGTTCTGGGTTTTGTGAGCCTCCAGAGAGCTTTAGTGGGTGAGGAGGTTATCATTTGTTGGTTGGCTTTGTTTTTTAATAGAATACAGCCAAAACCTTGCAAAGTGAACATAAATACATTTCCTTATTACTATCTATTCTTGGCCCAATCAATTGTCAGCAACCTGGGTTAAAGAAATATGTAATACAGACAAATTTCACTTCGATGTGCTCTGTCATAAAATTATTTTTCATCAGACCTTTAGGGAAACAGAAAACAATAAAAGTGGTGTAAGAAATAGCTGAGGGCTTGATTTAGCGTCTTAAACTTATTAGCCCTCCTTACCAGCAAAGTATCAAGGGGTATAAATTGTTCTTTATTCCTTTTAAGGTATTTATCTCTTAGTGACATCATAATTTTAAGTTCACAGTAAGAAATAGTTAATGATTAAGTTTTATAGTTACATACTCCTCACATATGTAACTGTTCTCTCCGGTAATCTTCCAGTCCATCTTTAGGATGCTTCATTGCTCTCCGCACACAGTGCACTGGTGTTTTACATATATTATTGTAGTCAGTTTTGATGACAGCAGTGTGCAGTAGGAATGTTTTTCCTTATGATGAATCTCTCAAGTCCGGAGCTTCTAAATAACTTGCCATGTTATACATGTGTTTTATGGGCTGAATGCAAACAGATTGTGCCTACGAAGCTTTTGCTTTAATTCCCACATTGGCATCATTTTATCATGAGAGAAATGAGGGAGAAAAGAGCCAGGTGACCTGTTTGTTGTCTCCTTAATCTTTATAATCCTCCCTATTTTAAAATTTCAAAAACTTTATTATAATTAAAATCATTGTGTTTGCTCACATGCTATTTTCTCTGCTACTGTGTCTACTGCTAGTTCCTAGATCTGTATCTAGGAATGAAATTGGTATTTACCAAATATTTGACTAATATACTAGTGAATATGTATGTTTGTTTTAAAACTGTTTTATTGATAATATATGTGTCTGGTAAGAGAAAAGAAAACAAACTTTCTCTGGAATGATACTCCATAGCAAGGAAAGACGAGCCCTGGGGAACTCTGACTGTAGAATAGAAACATAAACTACGAATTTCTATTTATATTAATCCTCAAGAAGAACATTTGTTTTTAACATTGGACACTACAGAGTGCAGGATGAGGAATTTCCCAAAACCGTTTTATACTCTCATTCTGGAGCTCAAATTTCCTCACATCCTATGAGGACCAAGCAAACCCTGAAAAGTCCACCTTCTTTTTCCTCCAACGTCCACATTCATTTAATGCCTGATCTACCTCTCCTACCCTCTCCCGCTAAAGGCACCAGATTGAACTCCTTTGAGCCAGTGACTGTCTCAAGGAAAATGAGAAGGAATCACTCTTGGATCAACACCTGGGACACAGGAAACTTGAAATTATACTACGAAGGCAAAGGAGTTACAGACCACTGCTAACATCTTGAGGATAGGCATTTCCCTATAGACATTAGGGCTTACAGAGAGGTTTATACAGCAGCATCAGTTTTAAAAATAATGATTCAAAGTGGTGACTGCAAGGATTATTACTGGCTTTTCGGGGCATAATAATAATGGTAGCACATAAAGGCATTATGTACAGAGGCAGAGGATAATGCTGGCACCTCCACCAAAAACCATTTAACAGTCACAACATCTTGACCATAGCATTGTGCTTTTGACCGGGAAACGTAGATTTGAAATTCAAATTACTCTGCTGTGGAAGTCCGAGAAAGTGTGTAGAGTTCTCTTGCTGCTGCTGCTAACATTCATTCCCCCACTCATTCCAAAATTGTCTAATGATTGTTGGCCCCAGCAATTTTCATCAGGCTTGCCCCTGGAGACGATTTTAAGCAAAAATCAGGTAGTTCTTTCTGAGAGGCTGAGAGAATCTAAATTGCCACCGTGCACAGGTAAATAAACTACACGACAGCCCGGAGGGATGGGCAGCTTTGCTTTTCACGGAAGGGAAAAAGCTTGCTTGAGCCTTTTTCATGTGGCTACTGCTAAATGATGGTTATAGGAAAAATGAGATATACATAAAGATTTTCACATTTGGAAGCAGAAAGACATTTGAAGGAATCTTATTTGTCGACAAGGCTTCACAGAATCACAAAGAAAGTTGAAGTTTTAATCTAAAAACAAAGACAGAGTAGAAAATGCTAGGAGTCATTTAAAAGAAATGGATAACCTGAGAGATGTTAGGAATGGGAGTTGTAAAAACATTTCTAGTTTTCATGTTTAAAAGTCTTTCATCCTTTTCCAAACAAAATACCAGGGAATGCATTTCAGTTTTGGAAATCCACAGGACCCTGACCTATTAGACACCCTGGAGGACTCAGGATTCCCACTACTGGTGCTTTGAGTTGCCTCAAAGATGTCTTTAAATCAATAAAAAGCATAATGTAACTGAAAATTCCATGTTAGAGTTAAAGAAAACAAGAAACAAAATCTCGATTTGGCCATTCCGACACGGAAGACAACACAGCGACAGCTGTTCGCGAGCAGCCGCGGCCGTTACCTTCTGAATGCCCGCCTGGGACTCCAGGACGTTGTTCTCCGACCCGTTGCTCCGGTTGATCATCCGCCACATCTGGGAGTACATGCTGCCCCTCTCGAAGGGGTTCAGCCCCTTCATGCGCACGTGCTCGTACACCGCGGAGTCCAGGACCGTGCCGTAAGGAATGTCCGTTTGCTTGGAGAGATCCTGGAGAGACCTTGGATTGGGAAAGCACAGACACACAAGTGAGCACACCGGGTATTTTCTAGTAGAAACAAACTTAAAGGAAGAAAAAGGTAGTGTACATGAAGAGAGATCACTTCTCTTCTTGTTGCTTGACATTAAAGAACCAAAGGAAAGGTGAATGCAGTGTTTTGATGTTTTGGATGATCTTTGGTGCGAGAAATATTTAGTAATGTTATTAAATAATGACACTGTATCAGATTGCTAGGTGATTATGGTAATTTCATAGTTTTTTTTAACTTCAATTTGTCATGAGCATTGGGTCTATGTCTATGTGGCAAGGGTTTAATACATTTATAAAATAATTAAAGTTTTATTCAAGCAGCATATTTTAAGTTAAATCTATGATTAAAATGAGTATTTTTACTCATTGTTTACTGAGCAATTACCATATACAAGATCAATAAATGACATACTATTCTTATAGCAATTCCTCACATTCAAAGCTATTTCACACGTGCTTTACATGAGGAAACTTGGATAAAGAAAATAAACGACTTTGTTAAAGTAGTTACTGACAGAGGTAGACCTAGGATTCATATGTAGGTCAGTGAGGGGAGAAGGAGGTGGGGGAGACAGAGACAGAGGAGAGGGAGAGAGACAGAGAGAGACAGAGGCAGAGAGAGATTAAGGGAACAAATTTTGTTAGAATTTAGATAGGATAAATTTCAGTTTTTGAAGTTGAATATATTTTTCAGTTCTCTCTTTTCTAGATTAATGCTCCAGGATTTTCAAATACTTTTGAATTGAAGGTGACATTTATTTGTCTCAGGTTATCCATCTCTAGATTGCTAGATTCTTTCTTTTGAGTCTCTGAGCCACTGTAGAATTTCTAGCTTGGAGAACAATAGACCAACCCACTGAGATCTTTGAGTTTGTATAGGTACCCAACTCTAACGCCTGACTTGAAGGACAAATACGGGTCTTTGGCACACTGTTCAAAATTCGAGACTCACATGCTTCACGCTCACTAACTTCTGGGAATAGAAACAAGTGCTCTGAAACGCTATACCATATTTTGAACAAAAATAAATGCCCACGGCACTTCACAGCCATGGACCATGAATCTCATGTAATATATACCTCTGATCTCTTGAGTTGTTCTGGATAAAGTGAACTAGTGATTTCCTGAGGGTCTTTAAAGCCAACACTAGTAGTGGGCAAAGGTACTGGGAATATTCTTACAGTTCACCAACTCCCATCATATTGAAAACTGTATTGTAAATAATAAATTATGTTCCTGTCTGTTGAGTATTTCTGCCAACTTTTAGCAGAATTTAATCTGCACTTTATCGAGTTTGTGTTATTGATGTATAACATTTACTTCCCTGAAACTCCCACGGTAATTTGTTTTTGCTCTATATGTCTCTCTGGAAATGTACATTTAAAAAATTATCTGATGAGAAAAATTTTCTGGATTATTCGGTAACTATTGTAATTTTTATCAATTTTAAAGGTCAAATTGAAATGACAGTTAAATAGTTATTGAAGGCAAATATGGATAAAAAAGTAACTAGTGCAACTTAATGCCAGAGTGTCAAAGCCTTTCCTCTCAGAATGCTCCATAATTATCTTGGTGAAGATGTAACAATACAAGTTGTGTTTCAAGAGAGCAGTTGACTCTTGCTTCTGGTAGTAAGCCTAAACTGTACTTAAAACTAACATTTTAAACGTATTTCCCATTGTATAAGATCTGATCAAAATATAGTGTTTTTTTTTTAATACTAAATGGAGAGTCACATTGCCATTAATTTCCTTCAAAATACTTACTCTTCCTCACCTCAAACAAAATTATCCCATTGTTCTGGCCACTCTTCAAAGCAGTTCTGGAAATTTTTATCTGTGAGTGTTTGCACATGTTGTGAGAAAAAACACAATGATTGCTGTGCTGTGATCCAGTGCTGCCCAGAAGCACAGCAGCCCAGAAAAGTTCAGGCTGCGCCCTCACCTGCCTCGGTCCTAGCGCTGGCGCCATGAGACCGCCGTCTCTGCCCCACAGTCAATGCAACCACAAGAGGTAAATGTTTGGAATTAGTTCATGGATATGGACAGCACAACTAAAGATACTCACAAAAAATACTTTTATAAATCAGATTTGCAAGCTTCAACAGTACCTCATTTCTTTCATTTGAGAGAACAAAATAGAAGATGTGTAATAGGAAATAAGGAGACAGATGTTTTGGGAAAAGAAAGGCGATGGAAAGATAGGCGGAGTGTGGGAGGCCTGGGCAGGGAGGGGGATGAGAAACATTAAGGGCGTCACGCATGCGCGCTGATCTTCATGGCAAGTGTAATCGTTATGCACTGAAAACAAGGAAGATGGATTTTTAAAAGAACTTCCAGAACTGCTTCAGAAAGTGCCAAGCGCGGGGCACGTGTTCAGTGTGAGGAGTTTTTGAGGGGGATTATCAGCATTGTGTTCTTTACTGTGATAAATTTTTTAAAAAAATCACTGTAGTTTTTTTTTTTTTTCCTTCCTTTTAAATCACAGTTTCTATAATCACAGATACTCCAAAAATAGTAACCCTGGAGAAGAAATGAAGCGCGTCTGTCCAGGTTTCAAGAGCCGGCCTCAAGTCCTCCGACTTCCATAAACCCGGGGCGCCCGTCAGGCCCCGCGTGGCACGCGCACGGCCGGAGGGTCCACGCTGCCCTTCACTGGAAACCCGGCCAGCGCCCGCCTGTCTACTCAGGAAGCTCGGGAAATCAGTCTTGATTGTCACTATCAGAGGGCTTCACTTTGGCCCAGGTGAGATCATAATCTACACTGAAGAGTTTGTGCGTAGATCCAAGTACACGGTTAGTCTGCCTCAAATAATCACATCAGAAAATACTGTTCAGTAATTAGTGCTCCCTCTTTGCCTCCCCCGGAAAGAAAACTGAAATCAAATGTTGAGATCTTTCCTACAATGACATTTCTGTGACACAGCTTCATCTTCTATATGAGTTTTAAAGCCTGAATGTAGTTACGCTACAAAGAGTTCAGTCGGTGAAGTATTTTGTACACAATAAATTTTTAAAGGAATATCTTAATACATTGCCTAGGTGAAGTTCCCAGTGTCAGAAAAAAGGCAGTTTATTTTCAGCATGCTTCGAGTCTGGAATAGCAGAGCATTTTGTAATTTAGAACAAAGGCATGTCTCCTCTCGCAGTCTCTGATATCAAGTTCAGTGTATAAATTTGCCTTGAGATAGGCCTGCAATCAAAATTACAGCTCGTCTGATTCCGTGTCATTCCATGACAACACACCGAGATGGCACCCAAGGTGACAAAATAAAGTGACTGCAGCCAAATGAGTGAGCCCGGACAGCTTAGAGGAGGGGAAGGGCTGGCTCAGGGCCCGGCGCAGAAAGAGAGCGCCTGTTCTAAGTGGTCATCTTGGATTTCTTTCCATGCTAATCAAGTTTCAGTGTAAGACTAGCAGTAGTGCTATGATTCATGTAACAAGTCCCTAAAGGAATCACTGTTTCTTATTCTGTAAACTATAATCCTGAGAAAACTGTGTCTGAAGGTCAAAGATGAGCGGAGGGTGGCGGCGGCGGCTCTGGGGGGGGGGGGGGGGGGGGGGGG
>PVIR01043745.1:0-11572 GCA_004026965.1 Petromus typicus
ATGAAAGAGGACTTCCAGAACTGTTCCAGAAAGTGGAAAGAATGATGGGATAAAAGTGTTCAACCTGAAGGAACATCTTTTGAAGGGGATTAATGATAATATGTCTTTGTCATAACAATTTTTACTTAAACATTTGTCTTTTATCATCTCTTTTGTGTCTGTCTATTCATGTATCAGAGAGAAAAATTCCACTTTATTTTTTACTAGAATACTAACATGACATTGTTTGGCCTTCACTTAGCATGGGAATAACATTTGCACATTTGTTCCACTTCTTTTCTCATTAGTTCCACATACTATAGCACTCTTGCTTGAAGCCAGTATAAGCAAAAGCACAAACACAAATACAGACACAGAAATCAAATGTCAGTACTTGATTACATGGCAATCTGTAATGAGCTTCCATTAAAATGTCTTGGTCATTGAACTTATACATAACCATGAAATCTTCCTGAAGGCTTCTGTCATGAACATTATACCTGCTAACTCATGTTTCAGAAACACCCCCAGAGAAACTATCTAGTGATTAGCCATCCCTCCTTGTACATCTAGCATGTATTTTCAATTTATTCTCTCAGACCTTTGGAAGGAAGAAAGCCTGAGTCTGTTAAAAAACAACAATAGTAGAGGGTCATTTATGTGATTATTTCAATATACTCATTTTAAGAATCATTTCCATTCTCTTCATATACTTATTTACATTTTTTCTTATCAAACCAACGGAAACATCTTTGATGATTAACTAGGTTAACTTGACTTCTTTGTTTCACCTAGAGTACCCAGTAGTGACAAATTCCAACTAACTAGTCAATTGAGGCTTCCTTAATTTACACACATGCGAGCAAAAGGCTTACATAAAAAGCAAAAAAAGGCCCACTGTCACTATAGAGAGGAGTGGCAGAATCCATAAAGAATATCTGGCTCTCTTCTTCAAGTAGAAAATAGGGATAGCAAAGTATGGCAGTGTAATATATACTCTTTCTGACCTCCAAAATAGAGATCTTCCAGATGCCTTTTCCTTCCTAATTGATCCTTAGGAAAAATTATGGCCTGGGGACATTGAAAATATTAAAGCTACTTATCATTATTACCTTCTTCTTTTCAGTACATGATAGAATGACTCTTCTCTGGGTGGTTCGGTGACTTGTTCTAACCAAAGAAACTTGACAGAATTGGCCTGTATCTTTTCTGGGATAAACCTCTGAAACCAGTATCAGACCCATCATACTCCCTGTACTCTGCCCTGATACCAATAACATAACATACAGCTGGCTCCCTCAAGTTGGTGTTCATGAGTGAAACTGATCTTTCCAAGATGGTCATGTAGCTTAAGAGAGAAACCCTTGCTGTTTCAAGATAGTTACATTTGGGCCATGGCTTTGCCCTTCCTGATTTTACATGAGTCAAGCCACTAAAGTGATCATTTTAGTCCTGATGGCAAAGACAGTAACAAGTTACGATGTTCTGATGACTAAAAACAATTTCACATTGAAATTCATTCATGGGACTGGAGAGTCCCATTCATCATTGTTCAGACAAGGCCATTCTCAACCGTGACAGAGACAAAATAAAACCACTCTATAACCTTGTCTGAACAGACAAAACTTGAACACAGCATGACTGATACTACCGACGCCCACATCTTTTCACAAGATAAGATTTATTAGGATACCTAGCCACAAAACTGCCCTTACTTCCTGACAGTAACCGCTTGAGAGTAAGCCTTTACTTTCTTGAACTCTTCCCCATGTCCCTGAAAACGCGCGCATCAAATCTGGCTCTTTCTCCCCAGGTGGCCCCTGTTCTGTGTATGCTTCCTCCTCGCGGCGGGACAATACCTGACTCCACAGGTGCTCTGCTGCTTAGCCGGGCAAAGGGCACTGACCATCCTCCGCTCACCAGGGTGCACTGGCTGCTGATAAAGATTTAATTACAACAACTCTATAAGGTTTATTAACCCTGCTTGGCAGATAGAGAAATGCAGGTCCACAGAGATTTCAAAATGTGTCCAAGCTACCAATTAGGAAGAGCCAGCAACCACATTCCGACCCAGGCTCTCCTTGCCAAGAGCACTCTTCTTGTGCCCATTACGAGCACCTGCTTCCCCTTCCACACACACACTTGCCCCGCAGACCAGGATGCTGCAGAGGGCTGCAGCACACACATTTTACTTTTGTTTCTACAAAACACAGCATTTGAACCCAGAAAAGCTTCTTTTTTTTTTTTTTTTTTTGAGACAGGGTCTCGCTTTGTAGTTCAGGCTGGCCCAGAGCTCAGCCTCAAACTCACATCACAGCAATCCTCCTGCCTCTGCCTCCCGAGTGCTGGGATTACAGGCGTGAGCCACCATGCCCGGCACTGTGGTATGTGGTACTGGTTGCTGCTGGGCGTGCGCCCAGTACGGTATGTGGATACCGGGGATCGAACCCAGGTCCTTGCGCTTGCAAGACAGGCGCAGGAACCACTGAGCTAAATCCCTGGCCCCCAGAAAAGCTTCTTAACTAGAGACCTGGCGAGCGAGCCTACGGCGAGGGGACTCCTTCCAGTGGCTGACATTTAGGGACTCCTTTGGGCTTCCGGTGCCAGGTTCACGAGAGTGACGTTTAACGAACCAATCCCCGCAGGGAGCCGGCCGCGGGGCCCAATCGCAGGAAAGCGAGGGTGGGCCTCATATGGGAGGGTGGGCGGCGGCCGGCCCGCTTTCTCGTCTGGCGGCGTGCGGCTGAGTCACTTCGCAGAGCTGGCCAGTCGGGGCCGCAGACCCGCCCGCAGCGGACGCCGCCTTGAGCTCGCGGCGGGCTGACGCCACCGTCGCCGGGCAGCCGAGGACCCGCCAGGAGCGCAGCGTACGTCGCAGGTGTCGCTCTGGACGTAGGAAGTGCGCCTCCCATGGTCGGCCTTAAATAAGGTTTGAGTTTCCCCGCCAGCAGTTAGTGTTTGGTGGAAATGGAGGAGGAATAAATTCACCGCCCACCCCGGGCGTTCGCGGCTGGTCTAGCCCCGGGCGCTGTGGCCCGGCAGGAGCACTCCAGGGTCGGCCCTCCGCCCCACCTGGCGAGAAGACTGTAATCGTGGGTGAGTTTAAGAACAGACAAAACAAAAACACTCTCCGATTAGGAGCTTCTTTAAAAGCCCCTCCCTGTCTTTAATTCACAGCCAACTAACAGTAACAGTTACGTAACTGTCATGACCCAAAAGAGACTTTATTGTTTACAAAAACAAGCCGCTAATATTCAAGGTGAGAACTCGAAGGGACCATTGCATGGGAGAGAACTTAGTAAGATTCTTGCAGAGTCGTCCTGAAGAGGCTTGCATCCTGAGAGATACAACTTTTAAAATGAAAAGTGTGATAGTCTCTGGTTTAGAGTGGATCCAAAGTAAAATCTGTATTCCTGGGAAGTGGCCACTGCTTCTCTGTTCTCGGTTTTGCTAGTTGATGTTTAGCCCACAAAATTTTTCAGACTTCCCTATCTTTGAAAAATCTTGCCAAGGGATTAGAACGCAACAGATCACTTCTGTCCCGTTTTCTTTTTTCGTAGAAGTCAGCTACCTACTGGAGCAATATGAAGATTTTCTTTGTCGAACCTGCCATTTTCCTTAGCGCATTTGCTATGAGTTTGTCCACCCCACTGACAACACAGTATCTGTATAGGAGGATATGGGAAGAGACAAGCAATTACAGTTTTGCATTTGGAACTAATGTCTCTGAGTGCGAACAAAATGAAAGCAGCACACTTTTTGCATTACAGAAGGTAAGAAATTAAAATCTCCCTAAAACATATACGAGGGAGAATATGGAACAGGTTTTAATGAAAGAGGATGGTATGGTTGTCATACATTGGCCATTCAAGGGTGACACCAGACTCTCCAGTCCCAAGCAGATGGCATTTTCTCGGTTCTCACCTCACTTGAAGTTCCTGACGCCTGTCGCCTGCCTCTCCTTCACACCCCTTCTTCTGTGTGAGACTAGCTCTTCTTCCTCTGGAAAATCTCAGCACAGTCTGTACTCCGTCGCTGGCTTTTTCCTCTGTCCTAAAACAAGCCCTGCTGGACCAGCTGCTGGGCGGATGGGGTAAGGGAAGCGCTGTGTCTCTTCTCCCTTATCCTCTTTCTTCTCCCTCCCCCCTCCTCCGTCTGCATGTTTCAGGAACTCCAGAAAGTGGCCTGTCACTGAAGACTGGGCTAGTCTGTCACTGGGCGGGGTGGGTTTATCACTTGTCATTTGGTGGCATTATTGGCTTTGACCTCCCCATGTTGAGTGCTGTGAGGATATCTAGAGTGAAAAGCATTCACTTTTGCTCCCAGAACACTGAAAACATTTAGCTAGATATATGGGGCTTTACCGGCTCCCTCAGCAGCTCTTTGCCCCAGTATTTTGTTTGCAGAAGTCTCTCAGTGGCCAGATGGAAAGGTGATGGCATTCAGATTTGTAAATGCTTTTCTCTCCAAATCATCCCAAACAAACCAGATTATGAACTAAGAGCACTTCCCCTTAGAGACAGCTTGTGTCAGTGAAGGAGTGGTGCTGTCCTTCTAGTCATAGGCGAGAGCAGATTAGAGGAACAGAGTCACCTCCGACGCTGATAGGTGCTTTGTGAGAGAGATGATCTGAGGGCCTCGAAGGGAAGGTGTCCCCAGGTGTCAGGTGGAAGCTGGCTGGGGCCAGGCCTAGCTGCTTGGCACGTCCCCTGATGTACCCATTTCCTCATTTCTGTGGGGGAAGTTTTCTTGACACTGCTTAATTCTGCCAACCAGACGATAGTGCTCTGGCCTCAAGTAAGGTCATACTGAGGGCCTCGCTGAGTGGTTTTATCTCCCTTCAGGAATATCTCATCATGTGGCCTCCATCCACAGGCTCGTCCGCTCTGGTTCTTTGCCTTCCTCCCAGCCCACTCTAGTCCAGGAGCAGGTCCCCCTTGGTCCCTTTCGGGGTGCCTGAGTGGAGAGGACTGAAATACCTGCTGCTTCCACCCTCAGGGACTGTGGGAGTCAAGTCTGGTCCAGGCTCCTTGGCCTCTGAGTGAGCGGGTGATGAGTGTTTTACCTCTCCAGCCCTCCCGAGCTGGCCCAGCCACGGGGAGCCCTCCACTGCCTAGAGCAATGGTTCATTTCAAAGATTTGGGACCAGTATTCAAATGAACTAGAGACAGCTTGAGTTCTAGTTGAATTGTTTTTCCTTATTGTTTTAAATTAAACTATTATTCAAAAGTACAGGCTACTACTTTAGATCCCTCCCCTTAAAGTTGGTGTTCTTACACGCTGGTGCCTTCTCTCAGAGTGAGGAAGTAGAAACCATCACCCTCCCCCACGAACTGGCACATGGTGGGCAGCCACTCGTCACTTACAAAGGGGCTTTTCTGAGGGACTACCACTCCTTCTGGCTTCTTCATCATCCTTCCCTGCTCCGCTCCTCTGACAAACATCCTCTTCCCTATCCGTGAGCAGTGTTCCTGTTTCCAGCTTCCCTCTCTAGCACTCAGCACTGCTGGATGGGCTCTGGCTATTTATTCTCCAGAAGAAGTCTAAAATTTGGAGGAGTTTGTGGACTGTTTGTTTTCTCAGTACTGGGAATTGGACCCAGGGCCTTTGCACTGCATCCTCAGACTTATTTTTATTTTGAGAAAAGTTCTTGCTACCTTGCCCAGGCCAGGTTCATACTTGCAGTTCTCCTGTATCTACCTCCTAGAGTGCTGGATTACAGGCATATACCATCATGCTTGGCATGTGGATAGTTCATGTAACCATAAAAAGAACGGATGTCACAGCACTGTGAAGTCTCAAATAAAATAATAAATAAATGAAGAAGTGATTTCTTCAGCTCAATTCTTTTTTCTTATTCCTCTCAGAGGACCAGTTGGATCTGAGAGGACAGTGCATATCATGATAAGTCCTTACCACATTTAAATATCCTTCCTACATAACAAATGCACACACCTGTCTGTGTATTACATTGGAAAATATTACACACTTTAGGGTATAGACCATGTGATAAACTGAGCTCTTTCACTTAGTCTGACATTTTGAAAGTTCATATGAATGAAAGTCTTACTTTTCACCCATTTTTCATTTATACCTACATATATGTAATCAAATAACATGTTGACTTCACCTGCTTTACTAATTTCCGCATACAAACTTCTTTTGGACAATGACATTCACCTCAAAAAGACCCTTACCAAAATGGCATGGCTGGGGCAGGGAAACCTAGTTAGGCAGGACAAGGGTAAGTATTGCTAGGCTTGTTTATTGAATTTTGTTAGGGAAGCTACGTAAATCTACTTTTTGTTTCCCCTGTTAAATAATTACTTTTGGAGGAGTGAGTTGGCAGTTGTAGTCTGCTCTCCTCAGACAACTCTTAAGCTAGGGACTCTGCTATTGGAGAAGGAAATCCAATAAATCGTGAAGTTGTTTTCTCTGGAATTTGGTTATAAGCCATTTAGTAACTAACCCAATCCCCTGTCACTGCAAGTCTCCTTCTTATGAAAAATGACATGGAATATTTTCTACTCAGCTGGAGTTAATGTACACTCTTCATCCTATGAAACTGTGACTTATTTAAAGTTGATTCTGCTTCCTTAATTTATCCTTGTCTCAGTACTTTGTTGTCTTGTCTAATCTTGGATAGAAAACAGCACTTAACAAATCTCTATCTACCTCTCTGTGATGTATAACTATACTTCTCCAATGTCTGAAATATACACATGCAGGGAAGTGGATGTACACCTGGAATCCCAGCACTCTGGGAGGCTGAAGCAGTAGAATCACAAGTTCAAGACTAGGCTGTGCAGTTTAGTGAACTGTGTCAGGATTTTTAAAAATCTTTGGATGTGCCTTAGGATCGAGACCCTAGGTTCAGTCCCCAGTTAAAAAAAAAAAGAAACATAATGAAACACACGCACAATTTGTTTCTTACCTCTCAGCTATGATTTATGATATTATATGCTTTGAGTTTGTTGTTAAAATCTGTTTTAAAACATAGAGAAGATAGTCTGCATAAAGGATTGGATTAGGAAAGGTAATCGACAGAGGAAGATGGAAGTGGGATGCAGGGTACAGGAGGACCCTAAACTAGAACACCTGGTTGAGATGATTAAAAGATAATTTACTTATTAAGTAAGTATTCACTTGATGACCACTTAATCTGCAGGAGATACAAAAAAGTGCCTAACAGGTCCAAGCAGTAAAAATGAAACAGGTAAAACTGATTGAGTACTGACTTTGCCAGAGCCTTGGGCCAAATACTTTATTATTATTTTTTTTTAATTTAACCTTCTAATGGCCTATGAGGTAAAGACTGTTGTTACCCCACCTATCAGATGAGCAGCCTAATGAGATAAATAATTTGGCCAGGATCATGCTCACCTAGCAAGTGACTTGACTCTTCCTTCACTATCTGCCCAACACCTTCCCTGAGCATAGCGCTGTTCTTGAGGCGCCGATAGCTTGGGGAAGATGACAGAGCCCTCGCTTTCCTATGGGTATCATGCATTGTGTCAGGCAGGAGAGGAAAAAGCTGTTGTTGGTATATTTATAGCTCACCAATTGTTTGGGTTGCTTCTAATTAGTGCATGAAAAAACTTTTTTCATTATAAGCATTTCTCATTATAAAAATGGAAAGATGAGACCTTCAAAGTAAAAGACTCAATCAAAAAATGGAGAAGTGAAATGAATAAACCACTGGTGGTGAACCTATCACATAATTCATAATAACTAAATCTTGGAAGCAGTCTATATGTCCATCAACAGTTGAATGGATAAAGAAAATGCAATATCTATACATAATGGACTAGTCCTACTCTGCCATGAAGAAAGATAAATGAGTCATAATATTAAGTGAAATAAATTAGACACAAATTTAAATATCACAGTTTTTTTTAATATGAGGCACTCAGTCTAAATAAAGATAGATAGTATGAAGTAGGGAGATCTTTCTCCTATGGGGAGCAGATCAAGAGATGAAAAGAAGGGATGAGTGAAAGAATTAAGATTTGTTGTGTACATGTACCAGTTCCTCACACGGAATGTAAATATTATGTACTACAAACATCTACAAAAAAGAGAAAACTTAAAAATAAATTTGGAAAATAAACAAGTGGCAAGCAGATGTTTTCAAATCACCCGAACTTCTATCAAATGATCAGTAGAGTGGTTGTCACAGCTCCCTGTCTCTGGATATATTTGTCTGTCCCCATTGCTCTGGTCCTCAGGAGTTACATCCGTCTTACTCCTCAGTTCATGGCAGTCTGCCTACTATCTTTAGTCAATGCAAGGGTTCTCTTTGAATTTATCTTATTTTTATTATTTTTAAGTTCAGTAAATAAAGGAATAATTTCTCGCTAATCTGTTTGTAGAGACACAAGGAAAAATGGGAATGAGAGCTTCCTAAAAACAGAACTGTCAAGCCTGGTGTGTTATGAGCTCTTCTCTGTCCATGACATAGGCAGGAAGACCCATCTCAGGAAAGGTTACTGCTGTTGCATTAGGAAAGTGGTCATGATCTCTCAGTGGGAACTTCTGAGAAAGAAGGAAAGTCATACTCTGGCCAGCACTAGAGGCCTTGGAGTCTACAGGTCCTTTGTACAAGACAGACACTTATCAATATACATTTTTCCTCTTACAGTTTCAGATTGTCACTGTGCATACACTTGAATGCCATGGCTGTATAAAATTATGCCACTTTTAGATATCTGCTTTGAATACTGGATGAGGACTTAAGACATATCCACCTCCCATGCACCAGAGATTCCCCATCCTTGACCTATTGGCATTGTTAAAAATATGCATCGTGATATTTTTATACACATTGTATAAGTTCTGTAAACACACTGTCTTTTTTTTTATTTCTTTGCAGGAAGTTCAGAAAAAAGCGTCTCTCTTTAGTCTGCAGTTGGAGCTAAGTGGGCTAATTCCTGGTCTGGTGTCTACATTCATACTTTTGTCTAGTAGTGATCAGCGTGGACGAAAATTCCCTCTGATTTTATCTTGTATCGGTATTCTTGCAACTAATGTTTGGCTGTCTTTGCTTTCCTATTTTGCTTTTCCATTCCAGCTTATGATTGCCTCTAATTTTATTGGTGCATTTTTTGGGAATTACAGCACATTTTGGTCAGCTTGTTTTGCATATGTGGTTGATCAATGTAAAGAAGATAAACAAAAAACAATTCGAATAGCTATAGTTGATACTATGCTTGGAATTGTTTCTGGACTAACAAGGTTGTCATCTGGCTATTTTATTAGACAACTGGGTTTTGTATGGTCATTTTCAATTATTGCTATAGCTCTTGCTGTTAATTTGACCTTTATTTTGTTTTTCCTTGGTGATTCAGTGAAAGAGACTTCCCCTGAGACTGTTTCTATGTCATGTATGGAAAGCTTTAAAAACCATTTTCAGCGAACTTACCTGCTTTTTAAAAATGCTTCAGGCAATCAGCGGACTTTGCTCTGTTTGTTACTTTTTACAATGATCATTTATTTTATTGTGATAATTGGCATTTTCCCAATTTTTATCCTTTATGAACTGGGTTCCCCACTCTGCTGGAATGAAATCCTCATAGGGTATGGATCAGCATTGGATAATGTGTCCTTCATTAGTAGTTTCTTTGGAATATGGCTCTTTTCTTATTGCATGGAAGATATTTATATCGCCTTCATTGGAATTTTTACCACCATGGCAGGAATAGTTACAACTGCTTTTGCCAAAACCACGCTGATGATGTTTTTAGGTGAGTTGCAAAATGTAGCCTCAGAACTATGTATTTGCTTTTACATAAAATGAATTAAGTCTTTCGGGAGAGAACATCTAATATAAAACTCTCTATTTAACCTATTCTATTTAATTAAAAATAAAAAAGCTACTTTTCTAGGAGGTAAAAAAGAAATTTAACTGAAAAAAGTTTTCCAACTTTGCCAAAAAATTATTGTGAAGAACGTTCCTCATATAGAATCAGTTCTTCAATATAACTGTTACCAAAATAAACATCTCTTATAGTACTGCTCCATAGACTGCTTCCATAAAAATATTTAGGAAAATGAAGTAAAACAAACCCAGAAAATTTATAAGAAAAAATTATATTCATTAGTCAATGAAGACTAATGAATATTCAAAAATAAAAATAAAATAAATAAAATCTTTTTATATTCAAAAAGAAAAATTTTTTTCATTGTCTTTTTCTGACATTTGTCATAGAAGAAATAAAATATTTGGGATGTGCTTCATCAAAATAATTTCACCATACAATACTATATCACAACCAGAGTGAAAAATACTGTTATAAACTATACATTCCATCAGACACCATAAACACTGCTTCAAAGAAATGAAGGAGGCAAGATGTGCTCTGGGTTTGCTCTGATGGCCCTATCCCTGTCAACACCAGGAAGAGTGACTCTCAGCTCTTCCTTAGGAAGAGAGTTCTTTAAGGCAGGTTTTGCAACTGGATCTTTAAGGAAACCAGTCATTTCATTACTTGACTTTTGATGAATTGCTGTTTGACAAATTGTATTACTTCTTTGACTGTGTACCTCATAACTGTTTTTATAGGGCTGGGGTGAAATCCTGCACTGGCAGGGGCAGTGAGACTGTCAGTGGGATTTTAGGGAAGATCTAGTCTAGTCCTGTTTGTGATGGAACTCTTAGCTCCCGCTGCCCGGCAGGGAAGTAGTGTGACCAGATAACGGGCCTGAATTTTCCCTGGAAGCACTAAATAACCTTGAGAAAATTACTGAACTCCTATGAACCCTCATTCTCTTATGGGTAAAATGTGCACGTGATAGCTCATTCAGAGAGCTGTACTATTAGATAATTAAAGCACTTTGCACAATTCCCTCTATTCAATAGATGTGAGTTTCTCCCTAAGAACTGCTAAGGCACTGAAGTTAATGTACCTGAAAATACTTTAAAAATTTTTAAGTGATCTGTAAGTGTAATACATCATTATTTTATGACATAATTAAAAATGCTCCTGACTATTAACAATTAGTTTATGAACAGAGGCAATTTGGTGTTCATGAAATTAGCCAGGCACAAGATGAACTGCAAGATCATAAAGGGCTAATAAACAAATCTGTACAGTAAAGGAATGCAACACTGAGAATGCCAAGCCAGGAAAAGCGAGAATAAAAACAGTCAAAAACTAACTAGCAGTCACAACTTGCTAAATAAAGAGGTTACTTCATCATCAAAACAATAGGCAAGTAGTCAGTTGGCAGATTACACAGATCTGGACCTAAAACTTCCAGAAACATTTGTTTGTAATACTGAAATAAGAATTCCAGAATAACTTTTAAATGACCAATCCATTGTCATTTAAGTCTTTATATAGAACTCAACAATTAATTTGACCTTTAGATGCAGTAATTGAGGATGCTTATATGAAATGAGATGTTTAGATGGAGTATTTTCCATGGAAGTTCACCATTACTGTTCCAGACTAGCCTTCTCTGAGCATTTCTCCAATCATTTCTCTTACAGTCAAAGTGCCATTCTTTCTTCTTATTGCACCACTATCTGTTTTGCGTTCCATGATGTCAAGAGTGGTTCGTTCAACTGAACAAGGTGAGTTTAATTTGCTTA
>PVIR01043746.1:0-12014 GCA_004026965.1 Petromus typicus
TCCCTCTGGTGTAGTGAACCTGTGTGCTGCGTCATGTATCTTATACAAATAAAGCATCACTCAGGTGGTCCTGTAAATCTGCTCAGAATTTATTTTGGGGGCTAGGTAGCGTGGGCTCAGAAGTTCTCATTCTGCTGTGGATGGTGGTGCAGGCTGTAATCCGAGCATTCAGGAAGTAGAGGCAGGAGGATCCCCATGAATTTGAGGCCAGTCTGGCCTAACAGTGAGGTCAAGATCTGCCTGAACTGCATAGGGAGACCTTGTCTCAAAATAAACAAAAAGGTCCTATAGATCTATCCAAGATCTTTATCCTGAGTAGTGTGAAAGGAATAGTCTCTGTAATCAAAAGAGGTTTAAACCCTAGGGCTGTTAGCCCTGAAGAGCTCCAGAGAGCAGCAATTTCTAGCATGCTTCTGACATCCTGGTAGATATAGGTATGCTAGTTAGACATCTTGTAGGTAGTTAGGAAGGGCTGGCCCTCGAAAAGCCCACGTGGAAGGAGCCAACACGAGGACGGTCAAGGAGACCTTCACTGATGGTCCACATTACCAAAGAAGGCTGGGTGTGGTGGCTTATGCCTGTAATCCCAGCACTCGGGAGGCAGAAGTAGGAGGACTGCTTGTGAGTTTGAGGCTACAAAGTGAGCTCAGAGTCAGCCTGAACTACAAAAGGAGACTGTCTCAAAAAAAAAAAAAATTTACCAAAGGAAAAAACTACCCCACTAGGGTAGGATAGATAGCAGTGACTGATATTCTAAGCAGGCTTTGACCTCCGGGGTGGACACCAGGGTTTTAATGCACCCCTCCTCAGGAAAGATCGCTGATTGAACACCCTTATATGCTGGTTAAGCGCTTTGCTTTCCCACTGGATCCCACTCTCATCAGTATCACCCAAGTGACTGTACTTGTTGTCATCTTACTGGTTGATCATGGTTTTGTTCATTTTGTGATTTCTCATGTATCAATGTTACCCAAGCAACTGTACTTACAACGTTACTGGTTGACTACAATTTTGTCCCTCTTTAGACCCATCTCACTTCGTGGCTCTCTGCTCCATTAAAGACCCCCTGGGAAGTGAGGTGAGTGGGGTTCACCCCCTTTCGGACCCCCCTTCTGTCCCTCGTAGGCAGGAGCTTTCTTCCTCGATGAAGTTTTCCACTGTGAACCTGCACCGTCCCTAGCGTTCATTCTTCAGGTTTAGAGAACACGAGCTCCTGTTTCACAGGCTGGGAGTCAGGCTTGGTCCTGTGTCACCGGCAACGATTAGGGTCAGTGCTGTCTCGTGGCACCAGGGGGCCACCTACAGAGCTGCACCTTCCTAATTCATGATTTTCATCTGAACAGTGCAAAAGAGCCCGAAAACTTGCTTTTCCAAATTTTCATCAAGGAAAACCTGGCAGAGTGTGCCATATTTCAATCATTTTGTTCTATCAAAATGGAGTAGCATTGGTTCAAAGTTTTAAAAATGGAATCATGGATTTAGTTCAGTGGTACCATGCTGACTTTACAAGTACAAGGGCCTGAGTTCAATCCCCAGTACCACAAAAAATAAAATGGAATCAGGAAGCCAAGAGCTCAGTGCTCAGGAAGCTGAGATAGGAGGATCACTGTAGGTTGGAGGCCAGCCTAGGCTACATAGTTCAAGGCTAGTCTGAACTGCAGAGCAAGACCCTCTCTTAAAACAACAAATAAAGTGGAGTCCAGAGGCCTACGTTCATCAGATCTCAGCCTGGCTTGCTTCTGAAACCCTGAACAGGGATGCAGACACTTCCCCCGGCTCCTCTGGCCAGTTGACCTGTTACATGTGACCAGCATCCACTGACCTCCTGAACAACGGACTCCTTCCCCCAGACAAGACCGAGACAGAGACCACACGCAACGCCTGCCAGTCCCATCACAGCTCCTGGCAGGTGGTACAACTTCCCCCCTCTGTAGTTTAAAGCCACAGATACAGTGTCCACTCTGTACAACCTCAGAGCAGCACGTTTCAAGGCTGCCTGAATCTGTGTTTTCTTGGATTGCAATCCTAAGCAGTTCCCTAAAAGGTAATTTTCTTTGTTCCTAACTAAGTCGGTTTGTCTTGGCTGACAGCTGTATGTGGCAATACCTACCCAAGGGGCTGAGGATGTACTTCAGTGGCAATGCACCTGCCTCACGAGCACAAGGTCCCGAGTTTGATCCTGGTACTAGAAAAATTGTTTAAAATCACAATCCCTACCCAAAAGGTTGTAATTGCTTTCCCCTCTTGTGATATACGCATATTTTAAAATATCAATGTATAAATTATATTTAGCTCAGTCCCTTCACTACAAACCACAGACAGCTGGGGAGTGAAGGTTGTATGGGATTTCACACAACCCTCCTACTGATACAGGGGAGCAGGCCTCGCTCCCAGCCTGAAATGCAAGTTCAGCTTCTCTAAAACTGAAGAATGAACTTTAGGAACGACGGAGGTTTGAGTAGGAAAATTTTATTGAGAAAGAAAGCGTCTTCCTAAGAGGGACAGAAGGGGGGCCCGACAGGGAGTGAACCCCACTCACCTCACTTCCCAGGGGGAAGAGATTTTCAGTCAGGAGACTCTTAGAGGTGGGTCAAGGTCCTGGCCTTCCCCTCAGAGGCTGAAGTCTACTTAGAATATCAATCACCACTATGCATCATATCTGGGTGGGGCAGTTTTCTCCTTTGGTAAGGTTGACTTTCTTTTCTTTTTTTTAGGTTTTTTGAGACTGGGTCTTGCTTTGTAGTTCAGGCGGGCCCTGAGCTCAGCCTCCAACTCACATCACAGCCATCTTCCCGCCTCTGCCTCCCGAGTGCTGGGATTACAGGCGTGAGCCACCACGCCCGGCACTGTGGTATGTGGTACTGTTGCTGCTGGGTGTAGTCTCCACGCCCAGTATGGTATGTGGTTACCGGGGATCGAACCCGGGTCCTTGTGCTTGCAAGACAGGCGCTGGAACCACTGAGCCAACTCCCCGGCCCAAGGTTGACTTTCTTTGAAGGTCTCCTTGACTGTCCTTCCTGTGGGCTTTTCCAGCTCCGGCCCTAATCTACCTAACTACCACATGTCTAACTAGATTTTCTACCTGTAATACTACTATACCCTGACAAGTACAATATGAAGGGATCAGAATAAACTGAGTTTTTTTTTTTTCTTAAACTGAGTTTTCTCCTGCTGAGAGGAACCGTGACACTTTTTTTTCATAGCCTGAGCTATATTTTCAAGCTCTTCATTACTAGTCACAGTATTCGCCATTGAATGAATAGCTTTTTTCTTCCTCTGATATTTTTCTAACAAAATTTTCTTTTTTGTAGTGATAAAACAAGAACCTGTGTCCTAGACAAATGCTGTACCACTGAAGTACATTCCAAACCTTTTTAATCTTTTTATATTTTGAGTCTGGGTCTCACTAAATTGCCCAGGGTGGCTTCTAACTTTGCAAATTTCCTACCTCAGTAGCTAGGATCATAGGCATATGCCACTATATGGCAATAAGGGGTTTATTTTGTTTTGTTTGCAGTGCTGAGCATTGAATCCATTCCCTCATGTGTGTGAGGCAAGTGTTCTACCAGTGTAGGTAGGGAAGCTAATTAGATATCTTGGAGGCAGTTAGTAAGGGCTGGCCCTAAAAAAGCCAACATAGAGGACAATCAAGACTTATTCACCAAAGGCCAACAATACAAAGAAGAGAAAGTACTCCCACATGCTTCTGCTAAGGATGAATAGCAGTGGTTGATACTCTAGGCAGGTTTCAATTCGATGGGTGAGGGACCAAGGTTTTAACCCATCCTTCCCAGGAAAGATCCCGAATGAAAATTCTAGTAAGCCTGGTACATGAACTGCTTGTCCATTGGATCTCCAATTACTCAATATTACCTAAGTGACTATACTTGTTATAATCGTATTGGTTGACTATGGTTTTGTCCATCTTATGATTTCTCAGTGAACCAACATTAGCTAAGCAACTGTACTTGCAGTGTCACTGGTTGACTATAGTTTGTCCCACTTTGAACCCCCTCACCTTGTGACTTTGTCCCATAAAAACCCTCTGGAAAACAAGGTGAGTGAGCAACCCACTTTCAGGTGCTCCTTCTGTCCCTCTTGGGTAGAAGTTTTCTTTCTCAATAAATATTTCCTACTCTTTTTTTTTTAGTTTTTTTGAGACAGAGTCTTACTATTTGGGTTGGCCCTAAGCACATTATGTATTCCAGGAAAGCCTTGAACTCACAGCAATCCTCCTGCCTCTGCCTCCCGAGTGCTAGGATTAAAGGTGTGAGCCACCACACCTGGCACTGTGGTATGTGGTACTGATTGCTGGTGGATGTGGGTCACCACCCTGGTTTTGTATATGGTTACCAGGGATCCAACTAGGGACCTTGTGCTTGCAAGGCAGGCACCAGAAACACTGATCTAAATCCCTAGCCCTATGTGTGTGTGTGTGTGTGTGTGTGTCTGTGTGTGTGTGTGTGTATGAATGTGTTGTGTATATATATAATTCATATATATGCACGGATGTATATACATGTTTGTGTGTATATACACATATATGTATGCATATATGTGCATATACATTTATATATGTATGTGTATATATGTATCTGTTTATATGTATACATGTATGCATATATATGTATATGTACATACGTATATGTATCTATATATCTATATATCTGTATCCTTATCTATATCTATTTTCTTTCTGCATTGGGGAATTGAACCTAGGGACACTTTACTACTGAGCTACAACCCCAACCCTTTTCTTTTTTATCTTTTTGTTTTAGTTTTTTTGTTGTTGTTTTTGTTTTTTTGAGACAGGGTCTCACTTTGTGGTTCAGGCTGGTCCTGAGCTCAGCCTCAAACTCACATCACAGCAAAACGCCTGCCTCTGCCTCCCGAGTGCTGGTGATACAGGTGTAAGCCACCACGCCTGGCACTGTGGTACGTGGTACTGATTGCTGGTGGGCTGAGTCTCCACACCCGGTATTGTATGTGGTTACCGGGATTCAACCTGGACCCTTGCGCTTGCAAGACAGGCGCCGGAACCACTGAGCTAAATCCTTGGCCATGTTTTAGTTTTTTGAGATAGGGTCTAGCTTTGTAGTTCAGGCTGACCCTGAACTCACTATGCAGCCCAGGCCAGCCTCAAACTCACAGTGATCCTCCTGCCTCTGCCTCTGCCTCCTGAATACTGGGATTACAGCTGTGAGCCAGTAGACCAACTAAGAATATTTTTATTTATGTCCTTGATTTCCACATACTGAAAGTCAAACAGAAACTAAGTTGTTACCTGAAATTCTGAGAAATCAGGGAAGAAAATTCTAACCACCGAAAACTCCCTAACAGGCCAGTTTCAATTGGTATGACAATGAATTTCCCTCTGCTTTCATTTTTATATATACATATTTTGGAACAATGTGTTATTCATTTTTTTTTTTTTTTTAGGTTTTTTGAGACAGGGTCTCGCTTTGTGGTTCAGGCTGGCCCTGAGCTCAGCCTCAAACTCACATCACAGCAATCCTCGTGCCTCTGCCTCCCGAGTGCTGGGATTACAGGCGTGAGCCACCATGCCCGGCACTGTGGTATGTGGTACTGGTTGCTGCTGGGTGTGGGTCTCCACACCCAGTATTGTTATGTGGTTACCGGGGAATGGAACCCGGGCCCTTGCGCTTGCAAGACAGGCGCCGGAACCACTGAGCTAACTCCCCGGCTCCCGTGTTATTCATTTTTATATTCCTTAAGCCTGTAATCTTTATGAAAAGTAGCCTCAAGTAACTTGATATTAAAAGGTTACCTTTCTATTGTTCTGTCTATCCAGCTCAAGTAATGTTTTTTTTTTTTTTGAGACAGGGTCTCTCTTTGTAGGTCAGGCTGGCCTTGAGCTCATCCTTGAACTCACAGCAATCCTACTTCTGCCTCCAGAGTGCTAGGAGGAAAGGAGTGAGCTACCACGCCCAGCCCTAAAGGTCTTCTTAGGTTTTTGAGACAGAGTCTCCCAGCCCAGCCCAGGCTGGCCTCGAATTGACAACTCACAGCAATCCTGCTGCCTCAGCCTCCGAAGTGCTAGGGTGAGAGGCATGTGCCAGTACATTCAGCTCCTAAAGGTTTTTATAAATATACAGGAAACCTTGTGAGATATTAAGGTCCCTCCACTATGTGCTGAGCACGCGGCCAAGGCATCACTTCATTAGACTGCAACTAACTTCAGGAAAATGAAGCTTAGAAAAGTCAAGTCTGTCATATTTAAGGCCCCTATGATTGGCCCAAGGCTGAGCTTTTTGCACAATCTTTAGAAATGGCTTTACATCAATGGTAGAGGTATGAATTTCTACTAGAATACCATCTGATGATAAATAGTTTATAGAGAGATAACATGGCCAGGAACCACCCAAAAAGTGCGAGGTAATACACATTATGAGTTATCACTGCTAACCTTCGACTTCTTTGTTTCTTAGTAAATTTGGAAATTTTAGTTTGCTTTGTTTTGTTTGAGGAAGGTTTATATGCAGGAGAGGAAATTTTTTTCCCTTTTACCCCTTTAGTTCTTTTATTTTAAACTCCTTTAGTACTTTGACTGAGGCCTGCTTAGAAAACTAGAAAAATTAAAAGATTAACAAGAATAAAAACATATAGATTTTACTTCATATTACTATTTTATAATGCTTTTGTTTTGCTTTGCTTTTTGAGACAGGGTCTTATTTTGTAGTTCAGTTTGAACTGTGTAGCCCAGGCTGGCCTTGAATCAACCCTCCTGCCTCAGCCTCCTGACTGCTGAGATTACAGGCATGTGCCACCTCACCGGGCCTGGTGTTAATGTAACACACAGGCTTCATAAGGAGGTTAAGCCCCCGCCCCCCAACTAGTTAAACTTCATGACCTTTTCTTTTGGAGGGGTTCTGGAATTGAACCTAGGACTTTTGCACTGAGTTACATTCTTGGCCCTTCTTAAATTTTTTTTTGTGGTATCAAGGATCAAACTCCAGCCCTTGTGCTTTCAAATTAGGTGCTGTACCACTTGAGCTAAATCCCTGGCCCTTTTATTTTTTATTTGGAGACAGGCCACTCTAAGTCACTAAGTGGCCTAGACTGGGCTGTAGTTTCCGACCCTCCTAGAGCACTGAGATTAGAGACATGCACCATCACTCCTGGCTTATTATTATTATTATTACTTTTAGGGTTTTCTTTTTTGAGACAGGTTCTCCCTTTGTTTTTCAGGCTGGCCTTGAACTCACTATGTAGCCCAGGTTGGCCTGGAACTCTAGTAATCCTCCTGCCTCTGCCTTCTCAGTGCTGGGATTACAGGCCTGAGCCACCACTCCTGGCACTGTGGTATCGAACTGGGGATCGAACTCTGGACCTTGTGCTTGCCAGGCAGACGTCAGACCCACTGAGCTGAATCCCTAGCCTGTCTATACTATTTTTTTTCCCCAAGATAGTGTCTTACTTTGTAGTTCAAACTGACCCTGAGTTCACTATGTATCCCAGCCAAGTCTTGAACTCACAGCAATCCTCCTGCCTCTGCCTCCCAAGTGCTAGGTTTATAGGCATGAGCCACCATGCCCCGCACTGTGGTATGTGGTGCTGATTGCTGTTGGGTATGAGACACCATGCCTGGCATTGCTGTCTGTGGTTACCGGGGAACAAACTTGGGGCCTTGTGCTTACAAGGCAGATGTGGGAACTACTGAGCTAAATCCCCAGCCCTTCCATTTTTGATAAAGGTCAACATATTTATAGAGAAGAGACAAGGCAAGGAATAAGGACTTGGACCTAGGGGGTGTGAATGGTAGGAAGACAAACATGAGGAAATAAATGGAAGAAAAAGGTTATTTTAATAAGGTTGCTTGTGCAGACTTATCTTCTTCACAACTCCTGGTCTGCACTGACAGCTCATGCCCAGTGATAAGGAGAGCCACTCCCTGGTGCCAGGATGGACCTGTTTACACATGAAACTTGTGCCCTGTGTTTAGGTAGAAATGAGGAACACAAAGAGTCCTCTCTGCACCTGTTGTGTCAATTGCCTTTAGCTCAAAATAATCAATACATAGTTGGTTGCATGGGGACAGGCCTATAAAGCCAGCTACTCAGCAGGCTGATGTAGGAGGATTGTGAGTTCAAGACCAGCCAGGGCAACTGAATCAAGTAAAACAGTAGAAAGATTGTTTAGGATGTAGCATAGGGGCAGAGTGCTTGACTCTGGGGCCAGCATCAAGGCCCTGGGTTCAATCCACATGCCAAGCAGCACATTCTGATCCCTTTCAATACCCGTCCTATGGACTGAAATGATGCCAAGGCCTGATGAGAAATAATTCATCATATGATATTTCTAATGCCAGGCACACTGTCAAGTGTTAAACACACGTTAACAACTATCTTTTTATTAAAAAGTTGGGGCTAGAATTTACATGCCATGTAAGTTACCCTTTTTTTTCAGAATGATCTCACTGTATAATTGAGGTTGGCACTGAACTCAAAGCAATCTTCCTACCTCAGCCTCCCAAGTGTTGGAATCACAGGCATGAGTCATCACGCCTGACATAAAAGTTGCCCTTTTAAACTGTACATTTTGGAATGGCATTTTAGATAAGGAACTAAGAACTGAAGTTTTCTTTTGTATATATGAAAGTTATAGAGCTCACTGTGAGTTTCAAGTCTGGCAGTAAATTAATACAAGAGACAGTGGGAGTGGGTGGGAGGAGTAGATAAAAAGAGAATTGGGCATCAGCTGACACTGTTGAAGTTGATGATACATACATAGTAATTCATTATACTATCCTACCTACTCTCTTGTATGTTTATAATTCTCCATAATAAAAATTTAAAAAAAAAATTTTTTTTTTTTTAGTTTTTTTTTTTTTAGGTTTTTTTTTTTTTGAGACAGGGTCTCGCTTTGTGGTTCAGGCTGGCCCTGAGCTCAGCCTAAAACTCATCACAGCAATCCTCCTGCCTCTGCCTCCCAAGTGCTGGGATTACAGGCGTGAGCCACCATGCCCGGCACTGTGGTATGTGGTACTGGTTGCTGCTGGGCGTGAATCTCCACACCCAGTATAGGTATGTGGTTACCAGGGATCGAACCTGGGTCCTTGTGCTTGCAAGACAGGTGCCAGAACCATTGAGCTAAATCCCCGCCCCCCCCCAAAAAAATTTTTAAAAACAGGTCTAGCATTATGTTTGATGGCTGAAGACTCCTAGGTTAAGTATGAGTTAATTTAGATTGCTGAAGTTACAGTGACAGTTGAATAACACCTGCTTTCTAAGCCACTTTTTCATCTGCAAAACGTTTCTCCGTTTTTTTCCACCGCTACTCTGTGAGAGAGACAGGACACATATTACTACCTGGGTTTCAGAAAAAAGTGGGATCCAAAGTAGTGGAACTGAGACTTTCACCCAGTTTTCTGATTGGAATGTGAATGGTCTGTTTCTTTTCATTCAAAGTGGGTAAAGTTCCATTGCTTTTTTTCTAGCTATAAAAATTATATATATATAATCCCAGCTACTCCAGAGGTTGAGACAGGAAGATTGCTTGAGAACAGCAGAGGTTCTATGCCAACCTTGTTAATATAACAAAACCTCATCTCAAAAAAAAAAAAAAGTAGAGCTGAGATGTAGTTCAGTGCTTACCTACCACGTGTCACACATGGGCTTAATCCTTAGCACTGAAAAAATATTAAAAAGAGGGAAAGAGAAAAAATTACAAAGAAGTAAAATGTGTATTTATCTAACATCATGAAGAGACAGGTACTCCGAATGTTTTGTAGTTTAGCCTTTCAAATCTTATTTTTAATTTTTGTCTTAGTTTTTGAGATAGGGTTTCCTCTTATAGTTCAGGCTGGTCTTGAACTCAGCCTTGAACTCAGCAATCCTCCTGCCTCTGCCTCCGAGGGCTGGGATAATAGGTGTAAGCCATAAAGCCCCAGTGCTGTGGTATGTGATACTAATTGCTGGTGGGTGAGAGTCCCCACACCCGTCTCCACACCCGGCATTGTTATATGTGGTTACTGAGGGTGGAACCCGGGCCCTTGCACTTGCAAGGTAGGCACTGGAATCACGGAGCTAAATCCCAGCCCTATAAGTAAGTTTTGTGGTTGTGTTGTTTCGACACAGGCTCACTGTGTATCCTAAGATAGCCTAGAACTCATGATCTCCTGCCTCAGCCTCCAAAGTATGGGGATTATAGGGCTGAGCCACAATGCCAGGTAAAACATGTCAAACAGCTGTAAGACCTGGCTTCTCCTTGCGCCTCATATTTTCTGTCCTGACTACAAATATACCTGCAGCAGGCTCCGGGGAAAGGAAGTACAATCTTGGGAATACTCAAGGACTGTCACCTCTAGGGTGCATGATGGGAAAGGACTGGGTCCCCGGTTTTTCAAGTTCCTTCTCCCTGTTACCGTACTCAAGAAACACACACATGGGAAGTACCAGCCTCTCGGTATTGTCTTTCTCCTGGGTCTGTCTGATGGCCCAAGTCTCTTTTTTCCTACAGTAGAGAATGGGACAACGCAAAACACAACCTGCCCCTTAGCCTACATACATCCAGACATAACCTGTGCACACTCCCTTTCGGCCCGTCCAAATTACTACAGCCAAAACTTCCACTGGCTCTCCAAATGCAGAAGATTGAGTCTAGACCCATCTCTCTCATCATATGCTAAACTAAACTCACAATGGATTAAAGATCTAAATGTGATGAGCTAGATATAACTCAAAGCCACTGTCAATAAGAGAGGACTTTCTGGACAGAACCGCCAGCTACACACAAAAAAATGCCAAGAATCAAGAAATGGGATCATGAGCCAGGTGGTGGTTCACACCTGTAATCCCAGCACTTGGGAGGCAGAAGCAGGATTGCCCTGAGTTCAAGGCTAGCCTGGGCTACAAAGCGAGATCCTGTCTCAAAAAATTAATAAAATAAAATAAAAATAAAAAAATAGAAATGAGATAATAGCAAATGAAAAACCTTCTGCACAGCAAAAGAAACAACCAAAAGAATGAAAATACAATCTACAGAATGGGAAAATTTTTGCCACCTATTCTTCAGGCAAAAGAATAATACAAGAATCTAGATTATATAAAGTATAGACAAAAAATGGACCCCCCCCACAAGAAAATCCAGTTAAAAAATGGGCCACTAAAATGCATAGCCACCTCTCAGAAGAAATACAAATGGCCAATAAATACATGAAAATACTCAATATCACTGGCTATTAGAGAAATGAAAATTAAAACAACATGAAGGGGGCCGGGGATTTAGCTCAGTGGTTCTGGCGCCTGTCTTGCAAGTGCAAGGGCCGGGTTCAACTCCAGTAACCACATACAATACTGGGTGTGGAGACTCACGCCCAGCAGCAATCAGTACCACATACCACAGTGCTGTGATGTGAGTTTGAAGCTGAGCACAGGGTCAGCCTGAACTACAAATCAAGACCCTGTCTCAAAAAACAAAAACAAAAAAAAAACCACCACTAAGATTCCATTTTACCTCAGAATCCACCTAAGAGATTCCATTTTACTTTGATGATGGCCATCATCAAGAAAACAAATAACAAATGCTTGTGAGGCTGTGTGGGAAAGGAACCCTACATTGTTGATGGGAGTGGAAACTGGTACAACCACTATGGAAATCAGTCTGGAGATTCCTCAAAAAAAAAAAAAATCCCTACAACTAGAAATTCTATTTCAACCAGCTATTTCCATTCTAGGAATCTTCCCAAAAGAGTTAAAAATATCATATCACAACTCTTGAAACCACAGACAACAAGAGATCCTCACATACCCGTGTTTATAGAAGCATAGTTCATGACAGCTCTTTTTGGGAGCAGCCTATATATCCATCAACATCTGAATGGATAAAGAAAACACAGTGGAGTACAAGTCTGCCATAGACATAGACTTGAGGAATCTGCAGGAAAATGGAGACCATAATGTTAAGTGAAATAAATCAGACAAACAAACTTTAATATCTCAAGGTTTCTCATTTATGAGAAGTCCAAAATTAAATAAAGAATAAAATAAATGATA
>PVIR01043747.1:0-11558 GCA_004026965.1 Petromus typicus
GGGGAATCGAACCCGGGTCCTTGCGCTTGCGAGACAGGCGCCGGAACCACTGAGCTAAATCCCCGGCCCAGCCATTGCTTGTTTTTGTCAGTTTTTCACTTAAGCTAGAAAAGCCCAAAGGCCTTCCCTACATTAGCTTTGGCAGGAACTGGAGTAAAATAAGTCATTCTTTCTCTTTTCTCCCCGTAGTGTCAGGGGTCTGGAGACCAAAGGGCCCTGTTCCAGCTACTGTGGTCGGCGTCAGGGGTTTCCACGGAGAGTCATGCGGGAAGGTCTGGCTCCCTGCAAAGACAGGACAGCTTCTGGACAGAACTGTGGCAGGAAGTGGCAGGAAGACCTTGGTCTCCTGGGTGCTGTCTGTGTAGGGCATTTGTGGGCCCCAGGGACAAGCAGAAACTGCCTGTGTGCTGGGAGGTTTGCGGGGCTGGGCTGCCATGCACTGCTTTGCTTCTTTTTCAGATACTGCATTATAGTGCAGACATTAACATGACTCTCTCTGCTATCAGCCTGAGGGCTTCAGGTGGCTCACAGTCTCTTCTCCCTGGTACTCACTGACACTGGGAGGAGACTGGCCTTTAGGAAATACAGGGACAAAGGTGATGGCGTATGTCACCCTGCATCAGCCACTTGATGAAGCTGTGTATGCTCGTTAAGCTTGCCTCTGTAGCTAGATGCCTCAGTTCGAGTCTTACTGAATTTTTTTGTATCTCATCCTAGATGTTCTGGGGAAATCAAAGAAGGAAGTCAAAGTAAGTTGCCAGATTGTGAAAGAGGAAACAACGACCTTTCCCGCCCTCCTTCCTCTTCCCCTTCCTTCTAGGCCAACAGAAGTGACCACAGTACGCCTGGGGAAAGTCTCCTAGGAGAGGTGGGACCTCCCGCCTCTGGTCTCTGGCTCCGGAGGCCGAGCACAGCAGGCTTGTCGGGCACCATGCTGACATTTCCAGTTTGTCCACACGCCAATGAAACACAGTGCAACCTCACTGATTGGAGCCAGTGAGGATGGCTGGAGCTCCTGGTGGTCTTGCCTGTCTCGTGGGATCTTGGAAAAATACAAAAACCTAGATTCCGAACATCTTGGCTTTTCCTATGAGCACCTTCTATATCTTATAATTTTCTAATAATAGCTCCCCGGTGAATGCCAGACACTGCCCTGGGTTATATAAGTTATTAATACCAGTATTCCTCACAAGTTGGCCTGGTACAGTACTGCTCAACTTACCTTTACAGATGAGACCACCAAGGCACAAAACTCAGTCTGCTCAAGCTGGGGATCTTTTAAGGTCACATGCTTTTAACCTCGGTCTGAAGCCTTATTTCCTCTATATCAGGTAGTTTCTGTTATACAGGATGGTTATCACATCATTAAATTAATTCTCAGACTTCTTGGTTTACTAAATTATTACTTTTAAAGGAGCCAGGCATTACTAGTTGGTTATTTTTACTTTTAGTGGATCCCTAGTACTGTATGCGCTACTCTAAATAGTACATGAATTTTGTGGTCATAGATATAAAGCAAGATTTCAGACTGTGAACTTGAAAGAAACAACACAAAATTGAAGGTGGGGAGTGGATGTACCTTGAAACCCTAATGTTAAGGGATGTAAATTACAAGCACAAGCTTAAATTTTGGATGGTTTCTCTTATATGAGAAACCTGGTATAGAAATAAAGAGCAAGATAAAAGATAACAGGAAACAGGCAGATAGATCTTCTGCAAAAGGGGAGACTAAGGGATGGAATGGGGGGGGAGAGAAGACAGCAAGCGTTTGAAAACCAAAGTGAGACATGTTAGGTGCACGTACCCACTCCCCACAAGGAATGGCATCATCCTGTACTGCAAACACGCACTAATAAAAATAAAAATTGTTAAAAAGAAAGTGAAGGAAGCTTTGGCAGGGATTACATTTCAAGTGTCAGTCCTCTATGTCTACAGTGCATAAGGCATGTGTGTATAATATGTCAATCAGTTCTCTGCCCCTGTAACAAATGGCCAAGATAATCAGCTTATCAGAGAGGTTGATTTAGGCTCCTGGCTTTGGAGGTGTCAGTCCATGGTAAGTCAGGCCCATTGTTTGTGAGCTGTGGCAGTAAGCCCACTGTGTGGAGCCTGACACGTGTGAGCAGGAGCTGGAGGTAGAGCAAAGCCACTCACCTCATGGCCTAGAAGCCAAAAAGAAAGGAGAAAGGGGGACCCACGGATTCTGTCAGGGCCAGCGCTAGGACCTAACTTCCTCCCACCAGGGCCTACTCCCAGAGCACTGTGCTGCAGGGGGCTGTTTGTTGTCACAGGAAGCTCTTCAAGGTTCACCCTCCCTGTCCTAGGGGCTCCACTACCCCCCAACAGTGCTTCCCTGGGAGATGCCTTTGCCACAGGGCCCTGCAGTCACTCGAGATCAAAACTAGCAACTTCATCTCATACACCCTCTTTTCCTGGCTTCTTTTATCTTCCAGATCAGCTTAACAAATTACAATTAACCAAAAGACGTAAAACTACATTAATGTAGCTTAAAATCCCCTGCCTCCTGCTTGATGCCTCCCCCACAGGCTCACCTCAAATTAAGATCTCCTTCTCCATATTCTGATAACATATTGCTCATTGGATATGTAATGAAGTCAGCGCTGTACTTTTCTCTAAATGTGCCCAACACTGGTTTTCTATTATTTTAACTATCAAACATACAAAGGTTAGGGTCATACTTTTTTTATCTCTTTGTCATAAGATGACATTATACATGTAGAAGTTACTCAATAAAACTTGCTTAATTAATGGTAGGAAATAAATGAATTTAGAATTATTCAGGAACTAAATAGACATAACTGACACTTAAAAATGTCAAACACTCCTCATGCAGCCACAACTGTGTCTCACAGTAACCCACGGAGGAAATGGGGCCAGAGAGGTTAAATAACCAGACCGTCAAACCAGATCCTCTCTCCAAAGCTTTACTTTCACTACAATTGACTGAGGTGTAAACCCAGACCCATAGCTGGACATGGCCCCTTCTTGTAGAACATCATCACCAGCAGAGGGCGCAAGAACACGCCTGAGTCTTGGGGTCATGCTGACCCTGCCACCGGGAGCTAGCTGATCTGAGCAAATTATTCAAGTTTTCTGAGCCTAGTCTTTGAAATATTAATGATAATGCCCTCATCAATACTCTGGCTGAAACACCATAGAGGGACAATCGATCAGAATTAAGATCGCAGAAACATGGAGTTTAATAGGCATCAATTCTGGTTTGACGTTTCAATATATATTTGAAATAAGCTTCTATATTCGGCGCTGAAAATAAGCAAAGAGTTATAGCACATAGGCAGATAAATGAGTATTAATGAAGACATTTTAGCACCCAGCAAATGTAAGGAAGCCAACTGTAAAAATCTTTCTGGATGGAAAGGCTTAAAGACATGGTATGCCATTGATTTGTCATTTTAAAAAACACACAAGACATCTAGGCGGCTGAAGCAAGAGGACTGCAAGTTGGAACCACTTGGGCAACTAAGCCACTTAGTGCGATCTTGTCTCAAAATAAGAAATGAAAAAGGTGGGGGAGGGATGTAGCTCAGTGCAAGGCCCTGGGTTCCATCCCCAGTACTAAAACACAAACCCACAAGGCAGAAATCAAAATAGTAAGGCATTCCATAGGAAACTGTTAGTGATGCTTTTGTTTCTCTCTGCTTTTCTTAAAATGTGTCATTTTTGTAATTAACATGACCACTTGCATAATAAAAGTCCTTTTCATTTAGGGAAGCCAACTGGGAGTTTTACACTTATGGCCTCCCCACCGACCCAGTCAGGCCAGTGGTGATGTAAATTAAGTCACTTGTAATAGAGGCAGCAAGTTTCAAGGTAGTTAAAGTAATTAAAATCCTGATAAAATGTCCCAGGCTTGGGCCCCAGCTGCTGTTGTGAGGCTGCAGAGGGAATGAACACCAGGCTCTGCTTTTTCAAAAGGCTTAAGAACGACACAAAAATAAAATATGAACAATTGTTCGAGCAAAGGGCCAGGCGACCTGTTTGTCCTGAGCACGTGTAACCCGAAACCCACCTATCTCCTCCTGGGGCTGGCTGCGCCGTCTCTGGACAGCCTGTATTTGCTCTCCATTACTTCATTTACTTTCCTGAACTTGAAACGGAGTGGAATTTCTATGTAGAATTACCCATTAGCTCCAGGGCTAAATTTAAACCTTTAATTAAATTAATCCGTTGATCTTAAACATACTGCTACTCCTTCAGAAAACTGCAGCGGAGGTTTCTTAGGTGTCGCAGAGCTTAATTCAGCGTGACACACGCTCCTTTCTGCATTTGGTTAAGTCACCCAAACTGTATTTGGCTCCTGGAGAAGACCTGCGCCCAGCCCGGACGGCACTCGTGAGCTTGGGACTGTACCTCAGCTCCCGAAGGGTCACGGCGCCCTCGGACAAGAGCCCATCTCTCTGGAACACGTGGTGGATGCCAAATGTATGTTTATGAAATAAGTGACAGAAAAAACTGGCCCTAACGAGCCCATTTTATGGGGGGAGTATCATCCACAAAATTTGGCAAGGCGACAAGGAGGAGTCCGCTTCAGTCTTCACAGATATGAAACACACGCCAGGGCTAAAGTAATTCACACTGGCCTTTGCCAAGAGATGAAAAGTACCAGTACCAAGAAGCGCGCGTTTGAACCGAGCCCGGCCACGGTTCACACACCCGGCTTTCACAGGCCCCAGCCCGGCCTGTGTCTGGGACAGGGAGGGTGTCCCGTGGCCTGCTTTCGCGCCATACCTCGTCCTTAGGACGCTTTCAGCTGCGCGTACGCGAGGTGACACCCGTAAAGACCCCAAAGGCAGCACGGCGTACAGTTGTCGTGCTCGCCGTCCACATCCCTCGTCCCCCAACGACCGCCCAGCTGACTCCTAACCCTCCGCAGGGCGGCCCACGCTGGGACGCCAGGGGTCCTGCTAGCGCACCAGCACCCGATCCTGCGCGCGCCTCCCGCACCTGGCCTCCGCTCGCCTGCGGAGCCACCGACCCAGGCCGCGGGCGGCGTGCGGACCCCGGCCGACAGCCCCAGCGCCCGCCTCGCCCTGCCCCCGGCTCCTCCTCCCGGCCCACGCCTCCCGCCGCCCGCGCGGCCGCCGCCTGCGGCTTTGTTTTCCTCCAGGTCCCACGGCCGCACGTGACGCCGTGGTACTGCTCCGAGCGCGAGCGCGGGGCGCGTGCACCCAGTACGGCCGCCCGGCTCGGGCCGCGCGGCGGAGCGCAGAGCGGCGCACGGCGAGGCGCCCCCGTCCGGCCCCCGCGCCCGCCCACCGCCCGCACCCCCGGCATGGCGCGCCCGCAGGGGGGCCGGGCCGCCGCGCACCCCGCCCGCGCCCCGCGCCCTGCCCAGCCTGGGTCCCCGCGGCTCGCGCCCGCTGCGTAGCGCTCGGCGCTGCTCGCTCCCTGCCGCGGACGGACACAATGGCGGCGGCCACCGCCAGCCCCGGCTCGGCCGCCTGCAGTAGCGGCGGCGCCGGCACCGACGCCGCGGGCACCGGCGGGCTGCAGCCGCAGAAGGCGCCGGGCCCGCCGCCGCCCGAGCAGCCCCGGAAGCCGCGCGTGGACCCGCGGCGGCGCCAGGCTGCCCTGTCCTTCCTCACCAACATCTCGCTGGACGGACGGCCGCCGCTGCGGGACGAGTGGGGCGGCGACGGCGGCGTGCCCAAGCCGGGCGCCAGGGCTCGGCTCAGCCCGCTACCCGCCGGCTGCAGCGCGCTCGCCGCGCCGGGCCCCTGCGCCCCGCAGCCCTGGCTGCTGCCCCGCGCGTCGGGGGAACTGGCGCTGCCGCCCCGGTCGGCGCCCCCCGCCGCCTGCGTCCCGCCGCCGCCGCTGGAGGGGCCGGGGCAGGAGGAGCTAGAGGAAGACGACGCCTTCGCCAGCGTGCAGGTGCCGGCGGCTGCCTTCCTGGGTTCCGGGACCCCCGGCGGCGCGAGCGGCAGTCGGGGCCGCCTCAACTCGTTCACTCAGGGAATCCTGCCCATCGCCTTCTCCAGGCAGACCTCCCTGGAACAGCCGGGCCCGGGCGCCGGTGCCTGCGCCTTGGAGCAGCTGCAGAGGTCCCGGTGAGTGTCCTGGACGCGCCACTCCGCGTCCCGCCCCGCACCCCTGGCTCCCGGCCCTGGGCTGTTCGGTGTTGGAGGACGGGTCCTTCTACTTTCTCGCGTTCTTGGTTCCTGGATCCGAGGCTGAATCCCGAAGCATAGGACATGCGAAAGAGGAAGGGTCGTGAGGAGTGTGTAATCACACGTGTGTACAAGCCCGGCGCTGGAAAAGCAGAAGCACCAAGCCGATGCTCCAGCCCCGGAGCTGGGAGTTGTAGGAGGTTTAAAAAGTACAAACCTCCCAGGACAAGGAACCATCACAAACTTCCTGGAACCAGGTCCAGACCCGGCGGCGCTCGCAGGCCCGGGGTGGGGGTGGGGAGCTGGGAGCAGACGGGAGTGAGCCCCTCGGAGAAGCTAGGGGTTTTGCAGCTAGGGCCGTACTTTCCTCTTAACTAAAAAATTCTTCCTGTAATCTCCCTGAATCCGCCCTAGAGGGCAGAGGAGAGGGAAAGCTGGACCCCTTCCCCCAACTTCTAAGATGAATTTGCTGGCGTTGGTTAAAAGCTTGTACTTGCTAGTTTAAGTTGTCTGCAGCTGTTGGGCGTCCCAGCAAAAGCATGAGACGGTGGACATCTGCTTCATCAAGAAATTGCAGTCGCACGTGGCCATATGTTCAGGGGCATTCGGTGTTGGCTGTTTGTGCAGGGGGAGTGGGACTGGAGGTTGAGGGCCAGTCCGAGTGGGGAGCAGGCAGGGAAATGCAGGTGCACCCCTTGTTAGTTAATGAGGCCTCCTGGGGAGGCAGTGAGAGTGGAGCTGCACCTTTGCAGTAACTCAGGTGGCCTGGAGCCCGAATTTCTCCATCAGAGTAAGCCTTTCCAGACACAGACGCGGGCAGGAAGAACGCTCCTGTTGAGCCCCTGCTGCTGTTCTCCCTGAGGCCGGTAACAAGGTGGGCAGATGCAGCGTATTCAAGGGTTTGTTCTGGCCTCTGTGAAGTCCCAGGCCTGTTGGTGTGGAGCATCGAAGGGAGGGTGTCAGACTGGGGTGTGGAGCACTGATGAGTTCTGGGCCTTGGGCACAGGTGACAGTCCGTTGTGGCACTGCTTGCCCAAGCGGGCCTCTCCCCGTTCTCGGGTGAGTGCCAGGCGGGGTGTGCACACTCAGCATTTCTGGGCAGCGTGGCGGAGCCTTGACATCACAGCCTGGCCCTGAGCCCCTGGAGGTGGAGCTCACGTCCAGCTGTCGGGCGTGACAGGAACTGTAATAAACACGCGTGTTATTCTAAGCCAGTGTGCAGGGCTGGCCTGGGCCGCCTGGTGGACAGCAGCTGGAGGGGGATTACCTGGCGGTCTTTCTCCAAGAACTCAGTCCGGAGGGGATGTGGATCTTGTCAGTGTTTCTGGGGGGGAGAACACCCAGAGCCGAACTCAGATCCCGCTGAGCCTGTAGGAGGCGGCATCGCCCCTCCCCCCTTCCAGCACTCTTTCCTGCGGGTCACTTCCTCTGTGCAGTCCCTACCTGGCAACTGCTCCTGAGTAGTCCCTACCTGGTGACCGCTAGGCAGCTTTTAATGACACCTGTCCACTCAATCAGCATCAGATTGGAGCCACAAGGAAGGATAAAACTGATTCAGAAAGGTCACTGAGGATGGGTCAGCCAGACCTGGGAATGGGGGACCACCTGAGATGCCCGCCCAGGACACAGGACGGCCTCCCTCTGTTGTGCTGCTTTTCAGACCTTTGTGTGCGGTGTGCTGCTTTTAGGGCCGTTGAAGGGTGCGATCAGGCCAGGAGGGGTAAGGGAGAGTCCTCTGGCCAGGCCATGTGTCTTGTGCTGCTCAGCCCCACTGTGTCCCGGAAGCTCTTAGAAATAAACACAGTCTCTCCCGACCTGCAGCCACACCTGCCTTTTCACGAGCTCCCCAGGTGGTTCCACCCAAATGAAAGGTACAGAGTCTGAAATCCGCCCTCCTTTTTATTATGATTTTTGGGATTTCCTGCATAGAGTTTGCTTGGGGTACATGAAAATCAGAATCCCATAACCTGAAATCTTGAAATTCTTCCCTTTTGGTAACTTCCATTCCAACTCCTATAAACCAGTCACAGAGAATGGCTAAGCTTTGAAGTACAACAGCGAGGACCACTCCTGGGCCAGGCCTTGTCTCAGTGTGTGCTCAGAGTGTGTGTCCAGGCAGTGACTGGGGCTAGGCCGCTTCCAGTGTGGCTGTCCAGCCTCTGAGAGGCGTGTATGGTGAGGGACCCAGCTGGAGCCAGTAGGGACTTTGGGACCTTAATATCCAAAGGTCTTTTACCTAATAAACCCCTGGTAACTTCTGAGCTGTTAACTGTAAATGTGTGCATGGAATTCAGCGGGCCAGTTACCCTGGTGTGATTATATCAGTCAGTGTTTACTAGAGAAACAGATCGAGCATGAGATATACAAACATATAAGAATTTACAAGACTGTGGCCACACGCAGAGTTGGATGACGATGTGTACAGAGGGTCTCTCTGCCCGCGTCAGATAGGAGGATTTAGCCGAAGGTCTGGAGCTCACTGCAGTGTCACACGAGAGTCCCTATCGGTAGGCTGATGGGTCCACCCAGAAGCCTGAGAGTCTGTGCTGGAAGCTGGGAGATAATGTCCAAGGCAGAGGCCAGAATGGCTCTGTAGGAACAGATCCTCCTTCCTCTCTCCTTCCCCCATATACCGTCCAGGGTGGGTCGTCACACCCCTGGGTGTGGAATTGCTGAGCCCATTTAAAATAACCTTCCTTAACCAGCTTCTCAAATTGACACTCATGTGACCACCACAGGGATGCTGTCTGCGCTTTCCCTATCATCTGTCCAGATTTAGCCTCATTGTTTGGGGCCCCCCCCACTTTTCCCAGGCTCTGTTCTGGTGCCCAGAGCACCCAGGAATGGACCTTTGGGCATCAGAGGGCATTGGGGTGTGAGTGTTGGAAGTAGGAAGCTGCAGGTCGGTTGTGCCCTGTCGCGCTTCCTGTCTGTGTTCATGGGCTATGGGAACGCACATGTGTAAGGTGTGTCTTAAGCTGCTTTTACTTTAACAGCTTCATCCTGGCAGCACCTGGCAGCAGCCCTGGGTTCCTCCACTTCCGGGAGCTGCTGAGCAGCTGGCAGCCACACAGAAGCCATGGATGCGGGGCAGTGAACCCTTCACCTGCTGAGAGGGCTGCAGGCAGAGCCAGGCGGAGTCTGTGCATTTTGCTAGTTTGGCTTTTGGCACGAGGGCGTGTGGGGCAGAGAACCCCAAGTCCTGGTTCAAATGCTGTTGCTACATCGCAGCTCTCCACCCGGGCCAGCTGAACCCTCTTTTCGGGTCCGTTTGTTTAGGGAGGCTTGACCTGTGCCTCTGGTCCATTCAGTGCCCCCTGCCCGTCGTTTGTTCCTGAAGGCTGGGCTGGTGGGCAGTGTGGTCCCTGCTCCCTGATTCTGGGCTCACCAGGGCAACTTAGGGGGTCCCCCCATTTTGTTTTGACTGGCTATGTGTCCAGACTGGCCTGGAATCGTGACCCTCCAGCCTCAGCCCCCCGAGAGTTGGGGTCAGAGGAGGGTGCCACCATGCACAGCTCGCCGGGCACCTCTTATGTGGCTCACTTTCCCTTTCTCACCAGTGCCCAGCATGTGCGCCGACCACACTTGACTTACTCTGTGTGAGGCTGCGGAATGGGTTCATCAGAGGTGCTGAATGACTTGCTTTAGGTCCCTCAGCCACTCCTGGTCGGCCCCCTTGGGGCATCTACCCACCCCTCAGCACTGTCCCTCCAAGGGTTGGAACTGGGCTTTTGCTGGAAACTGTGATCTCAGTGTCTTCACTGAGAACAACCCAGAGGGAGACAGAGTAGGCGAGGTGGCCACTGTCCCCCCACGTGGTCAGCACTGTGCTTGGTGACTTTGACCTCCACTCTTTACTGCTGCTCTTAGGGCCATTTTCCCAGCAGTGTGTGTCGTGGAAGCCAAAGCTGCAGTCTGGGGCTGGGCTGGGCCCTGATGGGGTCGCTTTTCCTGGACACAGGTGGGCTGTGCCCTGCTCCGGACAGGGGCTCATATGCTCAAGGCTCTTGCTAATGACAGAAGTCCCAGGTTCTACTGTCATGAAACCTGGGGAATGGCGAGTGCTGGAGGTTCCGTCCTCTGGGAACCTTGTGAGTGCTGGAGAGTGTCCAGCCAGAGCCGGAGTCCCGAAGCGATCTGGCTGTGTGGAAGGACAGGGAGCAACTGCGTGAGGTGCCGGCCTGCCCAGCCGCTGGGCCGAAGCTCAGGTACCGGACTTCCCCTCCTTGGAGCGCTGTGCGGGGAACAGAGGCCAGTGCAGGCCCCATAGTGGTGAGGTCCTGCTGGTCCTGTGTGGCTTTGATCCTGTCCCCTTCGGGACCCTGTGTCCTTGGGGTGTTGTGCAGGGTGGCACTAGTCGCTGTGCCTCTGGCCTCAACCCAGTCCTCTCGAGAAATGGGAATAGCGACCCTGTTCCTCCCAAGCCTGTTCCCCTTCTTTGGACTCCGTGTGTCTGTAGGTGTCACCCTGTCCCCAGCCCAGGAAGCAGCAGACTATGGCTGTTTGCATGGGACGCCTTCTCAGAGAGCCGTGCACACTCCCGAGTGTGCTTTCTTTGGCTCTCTGTGTGTCGAGAACAAAACTGTGCAGTTGCAAGTGTGGCTTGCCAAAGCCCAAATGGTTTATTCCCTAGCTCAGCCCTGGCTGCTAGGGTGGGCTAGATAGACCTTTGGAGTTCTTCTCCCAGGGTGGCTGGAGGGAGCCTCCTGAAGCCCCTGGGACCCACTGCCCACACCCCCTAGCATATCACCCAAAAGCTCCAAATCTCCTCTGCCACCTTACCTGCTCTCTGACCCGTTACGGTGCACGCAGCCTCATCTTGGCACAGTGGGCCAAGCTGAGTGCCAAGGCAGCAAGCACAACTCTGAACACCTTATAACACCCTCTTCCTCTGGGTCCTGCTCGCCCTGGTCACTGCCCACCGCCACCTGGAACCTCCTGCGGTTCCTCTTCCCCAGTCGTTTGCTCAGTGAATCCGGCTGTGCACCACCTTCTTCCCCAGCTGCTCCCAGGCCCGCCCTCCCCTGCTCTGTCTGTGCCTGTGCTGATTCACACACCACGCAGCCCCACTTCTCCCCTGCCCAGGAAAGGAAGTGGCAGGCTGTGCTTGCCCTTCTGTCCACTCAGCGGTCCTGGGAAACAGTTTGTGCCCATTTCAGAGCCCAGGAGGGACGCTGGGCGAAGGAATCTCGCCTCCATCCACTTTGTAGCACTTTGAGCTGGAATCAAAGCCTGGGGTTCTGCTCAGCACTGAGCTGTAGCTCCTGGGGGGCTTGATGGAGGCACTGCTTGCTTTGTCCTGTTGTTTCTTAGAAGTACTAGTGATTGGACCCCAGGCCTCACTGAGCTACACCACTGAGCTACATCTCCGCCACCACACTTTTTCGGTTTTTTTTTTTTTTTTTTTTT